>JAMKCH010019040.1:0-36514 GCA_023653785.1 Ophioderma brevispina | reverse complement strand
TAAACCCTTAGTGCTGAAAAGAAGCGATTCCATCATCGAGCGAATGCGCGCACATTGCTATACAACCTATGGCAAATACGACTACCCCCACACAAAATACAAGAATGTACAAAATGGTAATATTGGGTTAAATATATTGTAAAGTGGTCCTTCAAGAACAGATATAAACATCAAAATGATTTGCAATGTGTATGTGTGGGGGAATGTGGAAGCAAGGGCCGCGGAAAAATCATGTATTTTTGAGGCGATTTGACGCATTTCGAAAAACAATGATTTGCCCCTAAGTTCCAGACGATAAATCATTTATATTGCATCTTTGGCCTTGTTATGCCCCCTCAAAAAGTGGTATGAGGTTTCATGAAAAATTCATTCCATTTTACTTGCAAATTCGGTCGCCATCTGTGAACGGACAGAGAATTGCAGTACACTAGCTTATGGAACCTGTGATGCAAGCATTTGCTCATAACATCCAAAACGCAAGATCGGGTTATTCAACTGAAATTTGGGAGAAGCTTTTCTCGCGATATCCAGCGAACCATAAATAAAAAGAAGGTGCTAGAATCACGAATGCGCCTTAACAAGCGAGATTAGTATATTATAATTTAGACCCATTCGCAGCGTACGAACCAAACGCACCCACCCCACACATACATACACACACACACCACATGCACATGCTGTCGCACGTGCATGTATACAAACTACTTACGTGCACACTACACACGCGCTCTCTCACACTCCGCACCACACATGACAACCTAATAATATCAATTTAATTCAATATAAATAGGAGATAAAGGTGCCACAAAACAATTACATGGGATTAAAAAGAATTAGGACTTTACAAATTATAAAGAGTCATTAAAGGCACTGGACATTGAAAAAAAAGTGCGCCTCAAGATTTTCAAAATCGATATTTTTTGCAATGGTTGTAAAGCTTTTATATACAAAAGCCGCACCCGAAATGATTAAGAACCAAAAATAGCTTCTTATGGGTAAACAGACGATTTGGTAATCAGTCGATGGCAGATCGCGGAAATTTCAGCAGACGACGGAGAAATGGCGTGTAACACTAAGAACACGCACGCCGTATGCATGTTTCCCACGCTATGCACCATGTTTGACCGTTTCTATGAACCTTTGTGGTTTTGTGACTTTTGATATTGTAAAAATTTGGTATGGATGAAAGCTTAAGTAACGTAGATACCATTTAAATCAAAATAAGTTGAAATTGTCCACATTTGTTGAGTATTTGCCCTTTTAATTTTCGCCCAATAGTACTCGAAAACGATTCGACAAATCCACATTGCGGCAAATGGTGACGTCAAAGTGATGACCATCCATCATGGTACGTGTTGTCTTGTGTTGTGACCAGCATATCGCCGTGTTGCCACTCTTTCCTATAACGTCGATCGATGTGTTTTATATAAATAATAATAAAAACACAACGAAATGAAACAAATATGACAAATACAAAAAGAATAAATTATTTTAAATGTATTATACTTTCATTAATCCATCCACTATTACAGTGTCAGCAATACAAATTCGCGTCAACACGAGTTTTGAGTCATCACTTTGACGTCACGAGGGAGAGCAAAATGGGCGCTTTTGATTCAATGAAGCCGTGGCGCAAAAATCCGCCCGTTTCTTCGTTGTCAAAAAAAGCAAAATTAAATGCCTTATATTTGTTAATTTTAAATCAAATTGTATATTTTTCGGGAATTCGTGATGATGTAAATATTTTTATGAATGGAAGTCAAACTGAGCTTGACAAAAATCTTGGCATTATTCCTTTAATCCGTGAGTACGAGTAAAATATGCCGTAATATACAATGGGTTGATAAAGAAATTAGGAAACTGAAAAGTTTGGCCTTACAAATACCTGATAGCTTATCCTCATTATCACTGTCCCTATTGTTTTGGGGTTGTTATTTTATGTGTTAAACTAAGAATCTCGTTCTACAAATGGCCTAGACTATCTTTGAGAGCCAAAGTGCAGTATTTCATATTTGTGAAAAGTGCCAGTGCCGCTTTAATAACTGGATGCTAATTCCTTCAACGATCCTGACTCCCTAGGAGGAGTTGGGAAAGATATTAAGCCTGCTGTTTGTTGAGTCGTATCCCAAGTCATTGGTAATGGCTTTGGGGTGTCGGATTTGTTCAGCCTAGTGTGCTGATCCGGGGCCGGGTGTATACATGATACGGACGCTATAACATGCCCGCTATTTGAGGCTGGGGGCGGATTGGGAAAGTCAGGGGTTTACACACTACTCTGATTCGAACTGACTGCCAGTACAGGTACAAGTTGTGAATCTCTGTACCCGGACCGACGCCGTACCGTCCCCTCGAAGGACGGGATGCTTTCATGAGCCATTTGCCAAGTCCAAGTGAAACACCCCATGGAGGACGAGCGTTTCTGTATTCTATTAATCAATACAGATCAAAGCCAGATTGATGGTAAATTTGCGCCAGAGGCAAGCACCCTAACCGCTAGGCCACGCTCTGCTGAAGTGGCCAATACTACAATAGGTGTGAAAAGTAGAAATTGCAAGCGTAAACAATGGTGGGATAAGACAATTGATGCGTCAATCAAAGGAAAAGGAGCTGCCAATCACACCGCAGGTGGGCCACTTCAAATGATAACAATACAGATCAAGGAGATGCGCTTTGGAAAGTCTATATTGATAAAGTTAAAAATCTTATCAAGAGTCGCATCAGTCAAATGTGAATTGATAGAAGTATTAAAATAGCATAGAATGGTGGTACCGCCACCTCCAGTAGGGACCTTTGCCAAAACTTAAGAGGACCAAAACACGGCGTGGCAAAGTGTACCCGGAAGTGTACTCATTGAAATTGCCCAACTCTAGTACGGTGAATGACATTAAGGTAATGAACATCACAGTCCAAGAATACTATCATTCCCTAGGGAAAATGAACTCGGAATTATATCAGAATGAGTTCAACAACGATATGAAAAATCACGTAAAGGGATAATGCAAAATAAATTTTAAGAATGTGGAAATGCATTTTTTAGCTTATAAACCCAAAGATAAGTTCCATATAACTACTTTTAAGTAAAAAAAACCACTAAAATATTGAAAAAAATTAAGTATTTGAAGAAATCCGTCAAACTGTCTCCCGCAAATAGACATACAATAATATTAATTAGTCAAAAGGGTGTCTTATTTGACTAATTAAATATTAGTCATGTACAATAATTATTTTAATAATCCACAAAAGAGTGCTAAAAAGTGGTTTGAATTAAAAAGAATGCTTTTTAAAGATTTTCGGATTAAATTTCATAATTGCAAATAGTTCTATAACTTGAAAATTTGGACTTTTTAATTACAAATTTCGTCAAATGACTAATTAGCAAATGAGCAATATGTACTTAAATTCATCATTTTTGTGCTTGACAAACTAATTCTAGTCATATGAGTTTAAATTCGTCTTTAATTAGTCAATTAATTTTTTCATTTGACAAATTAAAATTCGTCAGTCATTAACTTGTCATTTTAGACGTAATGAAAATATTTTGAAATCGTGAAAACTACTTCAAAATATGGGAAGGTTATTTTCCAGCATAGCAAGCATGTTTCCAGCATTGAAGTACATAATTATTATGAATGATAAAACAACTGATTTGCACGACTAATTTTTAATTAGTCAAATAAGACACTTTTTTGACTAATCAATATTCTCAGTGTAACGATGGCGTCTCAAAATCTACACTAAACAGCTGATTGTGGTTTGCACCAGTCCAGAATAAACAAAGATCAATAATGTTTGTGTTTGAGGTCAAACTGTACAGGTCATGGTGAACAATAGTATGTTTATAAATGTGGGATAGTTACAGGGAAAGCCTTTTTTGATCTCAAGTCAGAATTTTTATACGCACGTATAGAAATTTCAGAATCAGATAAAAAGTACTGCCCACGGATTTCAAGCCAACCACTTGCAGGTTATGTTAGCACATCCATGCCAGTAACAAAAATACCAAAATATGGATTTTGATAATTTTTCGGATCAGAAAATCGCTGCTTATCCCTTTAAGACACTCTAGTGTTAACATGGTTAACAATAAGAGACAAGAGAAGATATCAGCAGCTTCCCACAATGCATTGCTTCCATTGAAAGTTTTTGCACAGGTAGTCATGTGAATCTTTAGAGATGAAACACTCTTAAAATGCAAGTTTGTGATCAGTACTGTAAATTTAGCCATGTTTCATCACTAACGATTCACATCAGTACCTGTACAAAAACCTCCATTGGAAGCAATGCATTGTGGGAAGCTACTGAAATCTTCTCTTGTTAACAATGATATGGATAACGGGTCTACCCTTGATAACATTGATTTTACACTAGATGACATTAAAGAATCTATCTGTAAAGCTAAGAACAATAAGGCACCAGTTATAGATTCAATTACTAATGAGCTCATCAAAAATGGTGGTGATGAACTTGCAAATTCCTTGTTTAATTTGTTTAAGAAGTTACTTAGTCTAAACTCTACGCCAAAGGAATGGAATAAGGGTGTTATTGTGCCGATTTTCATGAAAGGGGATAAAAAGGATCTTAACAATTACAAAGGTATTACACTAACATCTTGTGTGTCAAAAATCCTCAACCGTATTGTTGCAAATAGGATTCAGATTTTATCGAAAGTCACAATGCTCTTACGGAAATTCAGAGAGGGTTCAGGAAGGATCACAGATGTGAAGACCATAATCTTTACGCTTAAAGGTATCGCTGCAACCATGCAGACCGGCCGCTAATCAGTCAACCTTCCTGGTTTTCCTTGATTTCCGAAAGGCATTTGACACGGTTTGGAGGGATATGGTCTTCTTTCTGTTGCTTGGAAGCTGGGGATATTGAGGGAATGCTTGGAAGCTAATTGATAGCATGTATAAAGATGTGCAGGCAAAGGTTAATTTTGGTGATATAGACACATAATTTTTTGATGTTGATGAAGGAGTGAAACAGGGCTGTGTCCTCTCACCAATTTTATTCTGTATTTATATAAATGAACCTGCTAAGCTTCTAAATAATTGCAATACATGTATCAATGTTTGTGGTGTCCAAATAAGCTGCCTCTTCTGGGCAGATGATGTTGTATTAGTTGCTAAAGACAAAGATGATCTTCAGAAAATGTTGGATATTGCCTCTGTCTTCTTACGCATTTGGAAGCTAGATTTTAACCATGAGAAGTCAAATGTAATGGTGATAGGGACAAATTCAAGAAAACTTAAGGACAATCTTTGGAACTTAGGGGATAGTACTATAAAGACGTGTGATTCTTATAAATATCTTGGGGTGCACTTTTCTAATAATCTTTCGGACTATACACACGTCTCAGAAATTATCAAAAATGGAATAGACCTATTGGCTATATAAAGTCCATCCTAGATGGACAGGATGATTTTAATAGAGTTTACTATGGCGATATTCTCTGGCGCACTGTGACACTTCCATGTATCAATTATGTCAGTGCGGTGTGGACAGGTAGCTCAGAGGATATGAAGCGCATTGAAAATCTGCAGTCACAAATGGCTATATAGATACATTTTAAAGCTCCCCGCAATTCTCCAATCGCGGCAATGTATGGGGATTTAGGCTGGCAGTCACAGGGGTCAATTGGCAATAATAGCATAAATTATTAACAAAGTGTTAATTATTCGCCGCGTCGTAATTATATGGGGAAATTGTATTGATGGCCCAAACTGCTATTCAACGCGCTCCGTACCATAACCAAGCGAGATTATTCTCAAAGTTTAACATGGATGCCTATTTAGATCACCTTTGAACGAGGTACCAATTATGAAACGATTGTACCAATTAGATTCATCTATAAATCCGAATTGGGTAAAGACATGTTTTAAAGGCATTGACGACAATCTGTACGAGTACAATTGGGTTAATAGTATTATGTCTAAATCGTCTCTCACTGATTATGCTATTTTTAAGAACAGAGTTACCCTAGAAAAATACCTTCTTGATAAATCAGATTTTTATGGGCAAGTTTCAAGTTCAAGGCACGATCAAACACCCTTCCATTTAATGGTAGAATCCACTCTTGGTCGGATATAGTCGATATGCTCCATCTGTAACAATGGTACCGAGGACTTGCGTCACTTTCTGTTTTCATGCTGTAGTCTTAATGATGTCAGAGTGGACGAGTTATATAAAGTCGAACGTAATCTCTTGGAGAACGGTCTCCATGATTTATGGCAAGCTTACATTGCGGGTGATTTTGACTTTAAAATGTGCCTCATCATGGGAAGCCCACAAGAAAATGATTATGGTTATTTTGATATTTTTTTGTAAAAGCTACCTCAAGCGTGCATGGTCTTTGAGGTCATCAATTTTAAAAGCTTTTAAAAGAACAGACCACAGGTGGTTAATGTTCTTCTGCCAGTACCATGTGAATTTGTGTTTATAATTTTGTAATATTTGGTTAAATTTGTCTTTTGCACATATTTTTCACTATTTATAAGGCCATTTTTATTTTGCTTGTTTACAATAATTGGTCGTCTTTTCCTGTATTGTAAGATTGTTTTGTTTTTATGGCACTGTGTAATTTTGTTATTTCTGAACGCACCGCCGGGTAGGCGTGTGCCACTGTTACAAAAGTGTATGTTCCAATAAATAAACAAATAAAATAAATAAATAACATTCATAAATTCATTGCAAATGTAAAATACAACAATGTGTGATGTGGTTGACGAATTGAAACAACAAAGATTATTGAAGTGCTACTGTGTACATATGACTAAAGCAGAGGCGGCGCCAGGGTAAAATCAAAGGAGGGGCGAAACATCATGGGGGCGAAACAGTACAAAATGAGGTCATTTTGGTTAAAAACCCTAATTTTGGCGCAAAACCCCTGTTTTCCAAAATTTTTAAAATCTCGGGGGGGGGGGGGGTGGCCGCCCCTCCCTGCCACCCCCCTGGCGCCGCCCCTGGACTAGAAGAAAAGAAAAAAGGAACAGAAAAAGGAAGTAGTCGCAAGATGTGCAAGACATGAAAGGAAATCACTAAGATTTGTGGAATTTTGGAAAGAAACTGGTCAATGGAACTTGTGACACAGACAGGCTTCTTTAACATAACACATCACAAAACCAAGTCTGTCCGTGTTACAAGTAAAAAAATATTTCATTCAATAAGGGACACCTCAGTCAATTAGGATTTTAATTCAATGGGATTTGCTGTTTTGAACATCTAATAATGCTTTTAAATATTTATAAATATTTGCATAAATATTTAAGACCTGAAGTTAGTGGTGCTTAATTATGATTTTAAAGAAAGCTTCAATATGAAAGTTTTAACTACCTAGTTCTCCAGGCAGACAAAGATGAATTTTTTATTAATCTTTTCCTGGAAATGGCCAGGGCCAGTGCCATTTTCAACACAAGTGTTGAAAAACCCACAAATTTGCATTGAGGTATATACAACACAATCATCACCACTGCAACAGTGGACCACAAATGCCATCGTACCCCTAGCTACCCCTGCCCAAGATAGCGGACCTTTCCCTCATGACGAACTACCGGGGATCACTCTGATGTCAATAGCTGCTAAAGTTTACAACAAAATTCTGTTAAACAGAATTCGACCATTCGTTGATCCAATGTACTGTTTGTGATGCGTTTAAAATGTCAAGCTAAAACAATATCGACTATAAGATAAGGATGTTTATTACGGTATCCTAATATTGGCATTTATTAGTACGCGCAAAACGAAAAACGGGCTTTGGATACATATAAGATGCGCTCATAAAAATCTGCATTTTTTAAATATTATGTTTGACAAAAGAGAATTATGTTAAATATGTTGACGTACAATCCTTTTTGGGGCAATCCAACTTGGTTCAGTCTCAGTTGGTCCATTGCCATTTGCTCCATTTTCCGGTGGTCCAATTACCACTTTGTCCATGAGCACTGGCAGTTATGACAATAATTCCAATAGTCAGAGAGAACGTTCAAGTGACCGTACAGTTGAGTATATACACAATTTTTTGCTGAAAATGATAGATTAGGGTGTGTAGAATAAGAAAAAAAATGTGTATATACTCAACTTTATGGTCAGGCCATAACTTAGACCCTATCTCTCCGACTACAATTACAAGTTCCAAAAACAAGTTCGTCTGTAACCGCTTTTTACCAATCGATCCAATTGGCACTTGTCCATTTGCCAAATTTTCGATGTTCTTTCCTTTCATGCTTGCTTGCTTACGTCGAGTCTGCTTCTCAAATCGTGATGGCTTTCTGTGCTCGCTTGTCCAGCCAGCTGCAGTGACGTAACCGGCGGGGGTGGGGGCGAGGCCCCGACAACTAAGATGGGGACGGAAAAGCGAAAAATGTGGAAAAGAGGAGAAAAAGAAGTGGAAGGGGAAAGAGAAAGAGAAGGAAAGGGGAAAGAGGAAAGAAGGAGAGAGAAGAAGAGAGAAGGGAGAGAAAGAGAAGGGAAAAGGGAAGGAGAAGAAAGAGGAGAATGAAGGATTTATTGTAGCTTCAAATTAATTTATTGGGAAATTTGTGCTCTGAAACACTCCTATGTAAGTTTTCAGGCAATAGCCTGAATTCAGACCCACTGTTACTCAAAATTTCCGCAATTTTATTTATTTTCAGCCCGTTTTGGAGGCTTTTAGCCCAAATTTACGCACTTGTTCAGGCCATTCAGGCTTTAGTCTTCAGGCCCTCTTACATCCCTGCTTTAAAGATGGCAAAACCCAGAAGCCCTAAGGCGGACCCCTGGACCCCAACCGTGTAGTATGGTGGTATATCTGTAGCAAAACCTCGCTCATCGTCCGCTCCTGGAGCGCTCCAATAAAATATGGAGCGGTCATGGAGCGGTCATGGAGCGCTCCGTGACCGCTCCATTTACCGTTCCATTGTTGGTATCAAGTTTCGTGAGCTCGGGTTTTAACACTAGATTCTTGTCTTATAACGGAATAAACTGCATCATCGTATTGACGTTTATTCCGTAAAAGAGTAGAATGTCGCATGAAACCCAAGCGCACCATGGACTACCGAGTATGGTGGTATATCTGTAGCAAAACCTCGCTCATCGTCCGCTCCAGGAGCGCTCCAATAAAATATGGAGCGGTCATGGAGCGGTCATGGAGCGCTCCGTGACCGCTCCATTTACCGTTCCATTGTTTTTTTTTTTTTTTTTTTTTTTTCGATGTTCTTTCCTTTCATGCTTGCTTGCTTACGTCGAGTCTGCTTCTCAAATCGTGATGGCTTTCTGTGCTCGCTTGTCCAGCCAGCTGCAGTGACGTAACCGGCGGGGGTGGGGGCGAGGCCCCGACAACTAAGATGGGGACGGAAAAGCGAAAAATGTGGAAAAGAGGAGAAAAAGAAGTGGAAGGGGAAAGAGAAAGAGAAGGAAAGGGGAAAGAGGAAAGAAGGAGAGAGAAGAAGAGAGAAGGGAGAGAAAGAGAAGGGAAAAGGGAAGGAGAAGAAAGAGGAGAATGAAGGATTTATTGTAGCTTCAAATTAATTTATTGGGAAATTTGTGCTCTGAAACACTCCTATGTAAGTTTTCAGGCAATAGCCTGAATTCAGACCCACTGTTACTCAAAATTTCCGCAATTTTATTTATTTTCAGCCCGTTTTGGAGGCTTTTAGCCCAAATTTACGCACTTGTTCAGGCCATTCAGGCTTTAGTCTTCAGGCCCTCTTACATCCCTGCTTTAAAGATGGCAAAACCCAGAAGCCCTAAGGCGGACCCCTGGACCCCAACCGTGTAGGCCTTCGCACGCATTTTAATCATTCCCCAAAGCTCGTACAGTAATATGGAAACTTCTCGAGTGTTGCCCCCCGGCTCAGGTCTGGCTACGCCCATGTGTCCAGAATTATATTTTTCATTTCATCATTTCATCCTCTCCCAGTCCGCTGTCCTCATATGTACAGTTCTTTCTCCTAGTTTGGTTAATACGATTGGCAGATCTGCGTACAATTCCTTGTTGATGATGTGCTTGCCAGGCAGTTCTTAGCATCCAAGTGAAGGTGCCATCTGGAATTTTGTTACATGTGAGGTAGGTGCCCGGTGGGGGGGGGCACTTGAATCAAAGGGTGGATATGATGCGTGAACAAGAAAACGCGTAAAAATGGTCTCTTTTTCCACAAGCGATTACGCGCGTACAGCGATTAGGGTGTCAAAACCGCAAAATATGAAAAAGGGTATTTTTTTTTCGTAACCCCCTTAAATTGTGACGTACGCGAGATCAAGATTATCAAAATAGTGTAATTTTGAAGTAAAGCAACATTAGCAAAGCCAGATAAAGGGTATATTCACACAATGCATTGCTTTCTTGTTTAGTAGGGTAGCAAACTGCCGCAAACTGACAAAAGACTTGTTTATGTAGCAAAAACAAACCACAATCTTGTTTTAGGGTATGTTTTTTTAGTCGGTAAATACTAATTTAGGGTGCATTTCGGGAGTCCATGTCACTCACATATCCACCTTTAATAAAACGCCCCCCCCCCCCCGGGGGTATGTATCACTGTATTTGCACATATTAAAGAAAAAGACGTTCTTTCAACTTCCGTCCTTGATGGATTTCCCCCTGCAGTAATCATAATCATAATCAATGAGCTTTATAGAGCGGCCTTTTAGCAGTGACTGTAGTGAAAGTGTGCGCTTCCCCGATAAAATTGTGATTTTTGCAAAAAATACTTAGACATTGATAATCCATAACATTGATGGAAGCACTTGCCAACCCCCCGTAATGGCCCCTAGCTTGGGTTTCAATGGTTATACAGGGTCAAACATTTAAAATGTTATGAATGTGTTAAAAAGCATACCATGGTGTTTGTCCTGGTCACAAGGATTCCAAAATGGTATATTTCACACAATCTATGGTTTATAGTTCCAACCGAGTTATGGGTACAACTGTGAAAATGGCGAAGAAGTCACGTTGTGGTGTGTACATGGGTCAAAGTTAAAAGTTGCTTTGATTCAGTTAATATTGGTGCAAATTGTTTCCCCTGCTTAAAGAATTTTGAAATAAAGGGAAAAGTTTTTTGCCTTATCTGTTTGCTTAGTTTTCACGTATCCAACAAAATAGGTCACCGGTCAATAGAAAATCCACTACTGCCAATAGCTGTTGACTTTATTCGCCATTTTTTGGTTAATAACCAGACACGTACGATATTCAACACTATTCCTATATTTCACATTATTAGCTAAACCAACAATTTGACACATTTTACAAAAATTGGAGCACTTTTACTTTTTGACCCTGTACAAACCAAAATTGACAATTTTTTTTAAAAAAAAACCAAATTAAAAATTTATTAACCATTTGTTAAAGTTTTACCCCATAATTCTAAAACTGTAAGCCATCGGTAGTATGAATTCCTTGTAACCATCCATACATCTTGGTGTGCTTTTTCAACAAAAATCTAACATTTAAAATTTTTACCCCTGTGTAACCTTGAAATCCAAGCTGGGGGCCATCACCGCCATGAAAGGGGCTGGCAAGCTCCTTCCATCATTTTTTTTGATTATCAACGTATAAAGTACTTGTGTACCAAAATTCACACTTTTATCCGATTTGCCCACTCATCTAAGATCTGTTCACTACGTCCCCACTATTTTACAGTGTAGACAAAGCGCTTTATATATAGAACAAAAAAGAAAAATATCATTAGGGCTACTGAAGTGGTTATGTTGTCTTGGTTAACGAGCTCAAAGGGTAAGGGGAGCAGCGATGGAACGAGAAACATCAAAACTGAGAGTAGTGCTGAAGCGAAGAGAATAAGGAGTTCTGGCGAACTTAAAAATATTAAGTGATATATGGCCGGTGTGAAAGCAGATTAGGTCCGGCGGGGCCTAAGTCCGGGGCTCCATAGCGATAACGGAATAAAGCGTGAAACTAATGTTGGTAAAGAGTCAACTGAATCGATTCCATATGGTTCAAAATTGTTCCCGGACTAGGAGTACGCCGGACACTGGTTTCCTTCTAACCGGGACTGATGGAATGAAACAAGCTTTAGGGGTTAAAAAAAGAAGAGATTTAAAATGTCGTCATTGAAGTCGACATCTGTAGTTTACTTTATGCCCAATCATCTAATACGATAATCCTCTCCAAGCTGAAATCCGTCTCGTCCTCCTTCCGTATGTGACTGTTCTAGGAGCGTAAGCAAAGAAATTAATTAAGTACGGTACGAAGGTATCCCCCGGGTGCCACTCCAGCAAGAATTTCATACAGGTTAGTTTTCCCATCAGGCATCTACAAACAGGTTTGGGATACTATATGCACTTAGGATTTTCATCATTTTGCCTCCGGATGTTATCAAAGGCTATCTTGAAACATATGAAGGTAATTATGGCCGCTAGCTTGTGGCCGTAAATCAATGCCCTTTTGCAAAAATTAAGAGTAATGCCGTTTAGATCTTCGTATCACTTCAATGCTTCAGGTGGTATTCCATCCTTCTCACTGGTCTTTTCTTCTACATGGAATCTTTGCCGTCTGTATACTCGCTTTGTAGTTGGGATCTCTTCATTTTCATCAGAGGCATTTCTTATTAAGCATTCCTTCAACTGCTAAAATAACCTTTTCCTAGTTCTGACTATATTTTCTTTTTGCGTGTGCTTGCTCTTCTACATTTAATCTGTTGTTGAACTCATCCTCTGAGACCTTGATGTATGCCAGCTTCCTCTTAGCAATGCTTAGCAAGCTTATCTCACATCTACCGAAGAAGGCGACGCCAAATTGTCAATGGATATTTTCTTGCAAGAACAAGAACCAACCGTGGTAGAGGTAGTGTATCGGAATATCTTGAAGTGATGGATGGGGAAATGACGTATATAGTGCTGCAGCAATAGCCCGAAAAACCCTCTATTTTTCGAGTAACCGGTGACCTAATTTGAACAAAGTGCATCATATATCAAAATGAAGCTTGAAATCTCAGGAATCCGAATCTGCATGATGCAAAAATTATAAACGTGTACAAGTTGAGTTATGAGGGGGGAAAGGGCCCCCCCCATGAAAATCACCAATAAATGAAATTGACACTGGTATACATCTACTACTGTATATAGTACAACTTCCAATGCTTTGCGTTTTAAACATGTGTATGGATATGCATTTATCACGTTTATGTGTTTAGCACCATTTATTATTTTTTTTTTTTTTTTTTTTTTTTTTTTGGGGGGGGGGGTAAATCCACCGAAATTAGGTAATTCTACTGCCCCTGACTTATTTTCTCCCAGAAAGTAAAATGATTAACTATATTGTAATTTAGATATCCATTCATCATGTTCATAACATCTGCACAAATTTAAGCTAAAACAAATGATCCTTTACCTGAGGGGGGGGGTGGTGAGTAGGGATAAGTTATTGGTTACTGGAGTGAAACTGTCTATACTTCATTGTGTAAAGTTTTGATAAAATTAAAGTAAATCATCATATCAATGTTAGATTAGTTATAATATTTTTCTCTCATATTTTGAAAAAAAAAATATCTTAAAACTTACGTGCAGTAGCATAACAGGCCGAGGAAGGGGGGGGGGGCAGGTTGCCACCCCAGAGATCTTTGACCGGAAAGAAAGAGCTTGAAAATCAGTCTTTTTTGGCTCGCCCACCAGAAAATTTTCACTTCCATCCAGGAAAATCTGTCTCAAGATCACCTCCAACTGGCGAAATCTGCCTCAAAATCGGGAAATTTCCCCCTCTGACATGTGACCTCTGTTACGCCCCCTACTTATGTGCGGGGAGGGGGGTCTGCAATTTTTTACTTGTGAAAAAGATGTTCTAATTGTTTGTAATTGTCTTATTTATAGATGCGGGTTTTTTTTTCATTAAAAATACTAAAATTTCTTGCCATGAGATAATTATCCACCCCATGGGCACTATAATGTAATTTTAAAAATAGAAATTAACAAACTCTGTTGCCAAAAATACTTTCTGCTTATGTATGGGCATATACATTTAACAAAATATCAGAAAAGATATTTAATTTTAACCCTTTATGAGCCGAAAAGAAGCAATTTCAACATCATCTGCGCGCCATTGCTGTACAAACCCATGACAAATACATGTTGTATGTTGTATATTTACCCCCCACACACACACACACACACACACATTAGGTCAGGTGTGTTTAAAAATAGTCTGGTTTAACAAAGAGTAAAGCAAATGATATGGCTAAGTTTTAACTGGTAGATTATTTTCAATTAATTATGAAGGGTTCGTATTATATTAACCACTCAAAAGGAATTGTTCATTACTTGTTTATATTCCTCTTTCTATGATAAACCTTAACTCTCGTCTTACCAGGGGGTGGTTACCACCGCCCAGTGAACTTTCCTCCGACGCGTTAAAATCCCAAAAGCTTTCGTAAAAAGCTTCTGGGTACTCTTTTCCTCCTCCTTTCTGGTCATTTAAGCAAAAAAATGTGAAGGTAGTACCTTCACCGGGTATGCCATCAAAGTCGAAGGGTGGGAGCGGGTGGTTGCCATTCAAAAATATGGTACATTTTTGAAAATATTCTGCAGAGTATGGTTCTAAAACCCTATGTTTATGTAATACTAGTCAATTGCCATTATTTAGAACTGAAAACCGCATGAAAATGAGATATTCCTACCTTTTTAGCGAAAATTGGATTTTCGCCTATTTTCTGTGCAAATGCCAATTTTGCTGATTCGTGGACTTTATGGTATCATCGTGATGCTATACTAGGGATGTTGGTACTTATTTTGGTAGCAATGGAAAGAAGAGGACCATACCTATCCACTGTTATCAAAATAGCAATCGGATGCTTTATAACAAATTCCCGCGGGGGTGGTAACCCCCTCTCCGTTAAAAATGTTATAAAAGACTTGGTAAGACATGGGTTTAAGTTTAATAGAGCTTGTAAATAAAATATGCCAATAGAGCCAATAGGACTCTAAAAGTCAGATTTAATCTAGTTTCAGCCACATGTTATCATTATGTAGATAAAAATGAAATAATAACTCAAACATAAACCATAGAAACAACAGAGCTAAGAGGATTGCGCTGTAGGCATATAAATTTACTTAACTAATCACTTCTCAGCTGCAAAAGAGGTATGCCGCAGGGCTATTTTACCGAACTAATTCATTTTTTAGCTCAGAGAGATTCGCTTCAGGGCTATAAATTTACTGAACCAACCATTTCTTAGCTAAGATGATTGTGCCACAGGTCTATAGATTTACTGAACTAATCATTTCTTAACTAAAAGGATTCTGCTGCAGGCCTATAAATTTACTGAACTAATCATTTCTTAGGTAAGAGGATTGCACTGCAGGCATATATTTACTGAACTAATCATTTCTTAGCCAAAATGGTTGCGCCGCAGGCCTATAAATTTACTGAATTAGTAATAAGAAGGTTGTGCTGCAGGCCGATAGGCCCCTGAAAGAAGGCAGGGCATGAAGAATGAGGCACATTATGAGGTAAAATATTTCTTTAGAAAAGAAGATTGCGCCGCATGCCTAAATTTTACTGAAGTAATCATTTCTTAGCTAAAAGGATTGTGCCACAGACTTATACATTTACTGAACTTATTTCTTAAGTAAGAGGATTGCACTGCAAGCCTATAAATTTACAGAAATAATAATTTTCTCAAATAGAAAGCTTAAAACGGCAGGCTTATAGATTTATTGACGGCCTATAAATAAATTTATAGGTCGTAGGCCTATAAATTTACTGAACCAACCATTTCTTAGCTAAGAGGGTTGCGCTGCAGGCCGATAAATTTAATAATTAATAATATCTTAGCCAAGAGGATTGCGCCGTAGGTCAATAAACTAAACTAGTCATTTCTTAGCTGGTTGCGCAGCAGTCCTATAAATTTAGTGAGCTAGTAAAAAAAGATAAGAAGGTTGTGTCGCAGGCCGATAGGCTTTGAAAGAAGGCAGTTCTTGAAGAATGAGGGAAATTATGGAAATATTTCTTTAGATAAGAAGATTGTGCCGGAAGGCCTATAAATTTACTTAACTAATCATTTTATTAGATAAGAAGATGTCACTGCAAGCCTATGAATTTATTGATGGACTATAAATTTCTTGGCTAAGAGGATTGCACCACAGGCCCTTATATTTATTGAACTATAAGCCCCCTGAAAGGCCTATAAATTTGGGCGACAGGTTATATCTTTACTGAATAAATCGCAATACTTTATACCATAAAGTCAACCCGTTGCCTCTTGTGATTAGGTTTAGGAGAAAGTCCAGTTATCTAACACTAACCCTAACCAGTGGAGCAACCAGACATTTGCAATTGGGGGGGGGGCAGAAGGGGCGCCGAGGCATATTGTGAGGGGACGAATTTTGACACTGTACAAACGGTCACTTCATGGGGGGGGGGGCTGGCGGGATGGGAAGGGTTCTGCGCAGAGGGCTTCTCTACCCCTTGCCCCCCACTTTGGTTACACCACTGCCTTTACCCTAAGATGATTAAAAATGTAGGTGAAACTGTGAGGTTGACAACCGTGGACCGTCATCGCTTGACACAATGTCCGCAGATGTATAGTAAAATATCATGTTTATTTCCCCAGTTGCAAAATGAACACCCCCCCCCCACACACACACACAATCACAATGCTCCTTGCATGATAATTTCTGATCACTAGTGCAACCATCACAGTGTTTTCACATTTTGGACTTAGGGCAAAGATTCTGACAGCCCAATCTCAAAACAGTATTGGGGTGGGGGTAAGATTGCGGGGGGGAGGCAGGGAAAGAAAGGTTATTTATCAACTTCATAGAAGGTTTTTGGTATCAAAAGGGTTGTCAAAATATATTAGTGGCATTAACTCCCAGATTTATAAAAAATCTAATCAACTTGAGCATATTATTCAAATTTTCATACAGAAAATAAGGGGCTAACCTTTGACCCCCCCATAACTTAATTTGTACAAGTTTTTAATTTTTGCATCATGCATTTCCTGACTCCTGGGACCTATAGCTACAATTTGATATATGACAACCTTTGTTCAAATTAGGTCAGCACCTATCGAAAAAAATTGGGCCTCTGCTGCAGCACTAGTAATAAAGTCCACAAGGCAGCAAACTATCACTTTCCTTAGATACAGTGTAGAAACATAACCGAAATCATACAGACAAGTCTTGCTAAGTGAAACTGGTACGGAGGCTGCATAGACGACAACGGAATAAAGCGTGAAACTAATGTTGTGTGAAGAGTCAACTGAATCGAGTGCCCTATTCTTTACAATTGTGAGTGTGAGTAGTGTGGACTGGAGTACGGCGGACTATTATTACATCTACACCAGCTTATATTATGTTTTGAAGCAAGCACTTGTTATCATTTCTTTGTTGAAGACATGTCCACATGCAGGACGCAATAGTCAAAACATGACTTTTATTTTAAAATCCAACATGTACTATTTTTTTCCGATTCAGTGATTTTTGACATTTCATCAGCAGTCCTTTAATACCAGTGAAAACATTGCCAGGCTGAAGTGTAATGATAGCATCACCACACTTGAGTTCTATTGAATGTACAACTAGAGTGAAAAGTAACACCATATCGGTGTTAATTAATGAAAGTACCACACGATAGCAAAAACATTGGAGAAGGTACTAAAAACCTCACCAAGTAAAACTTTACGGTACGAAATTATTAAAACAAAGACGAGCTGTTTTGCAAGTTCTCTGGATTCACAAGAATGTATTGTAATTTTTAACCAGAGCTGGCCATTTGTTTTCAATGATGCTAATGAAAGTACCTCAAGACTGAAATTAAAAGGGAAAGTATCACTTGACTGGCGTTATCAATGACATTATTACTGGACGGTGCTAATAAACGTAATTGTTTTGAACATCAGTGTTTGTTCTAGTGTTTGTGTTTGGATTGCTATGTAGCGTTGTGGAGGATCCATATTTTGTTTTAACGACAGGATAGTAGTAGTTGTGGAGTGGAATGTTTAATTACGTGGCCCGGACATAACAACTTTCTGCAGAAAACAAATTCCTTCAAGCCACTACCGCTCTAGGGTTGTCGCCACAGATTGTATTTATCAATTGTTTCTAGTAATTACATATCGTGCTCTTGTTTAAAGCTTACCACGCACTTGTCACATTTTCCTAGAAATATTTATTGAGTTCATTTGGATAGCCAGCCAGTGAGTAAGAAACAAAGATAAGAATTAGGACATTGAGAACAATATATATACCAACTTGAATTCAAAATATGCATGCAATTAAATGATAAATGTTTCCTTTTTATAGTATTATCCATCTTTTTTGTTGACAAATGGCTAAACTCCACATTTTGTTATACGTTGTAAATCGGTGAAATTAGGGCGTACACAGTATCTATTTTTAACGAGTTACATCTCACCGATGGAAGATGACCACTTGATTGTAACCATTATCTAGTCTTTTGCACCCATTATCTAGATGCATGAGATATAAATGAGTGTCGGTATCAGTTACACATTTGCTACTTCAAAACCCATTATCTTGTGTTTCAGCGACAGCCAATGCCTAATCGGTATATTTGCTGTGTGATTTATTCTTCCCAAACACTTTAAGATAGACACTGCAACCATCCAACTCCATTACAAAAATCCTGCCACCTAAAAAAGGCGGCATAAATCGTGACCAAAATGACAAATGTTTTGCTCATTTTGGAAGTTCAAACATTCACCGGAGATAGTGTTTGATCTTGATTTACCACTAAGTGATCTTTTGCTTGCTTGACGTCACTCTCACAGAAAGTTAGCGGAAAAGAACTTCGTGCGACGTTGGCCACCGAGATGCGGCGGATACAGTGAAATGAAGCCGTTCGTAGTTCTACGAATTGGCCAGTTTGATCTATCTTGGCAAAGAGCCATGCTGGTGTAGAAATAATTATAGTCCGCCGTACTCACAGTCCGGCTACGATGGTAAAGAATAGGGCACTCGATTCAGTTGACTCTTCACGCAACATTGGTTTCACGCTTTATTCCGTTGGCGTCTATGGAGCCTGGACTGTGGCTCCCGGCGGAATATCATTACTTTCACAAGTGTAAAAGAAATCATAGTTCCCCCTGAGCCACGAACCAGCTATATTACGTATAGTCATTAATAACGGAATAAAGCGTAAAAGTAGAGTATAAGCAGCTAACAATTTTAGGATCGTTTGTGTTCAGATTTTGAAAGTGTGCTCGAAAGTGTTACCCCTACCCCTAAAAAAATTGCTCAAAATTTGACCTATTGGACATACAGCGAAATAATAAAAAGCAGTTGTATCAAATCTTTTGCCCTGATTTCAGAAATTGTTATTATCCAAACCCAATGTATCTAGACAGGTTCTATCTAAAAAACATTACTTCAACTTTCTAGTAGGTGAGTGCAGTTAGACCCCAAATATCAGGGGTCCAGTCCTTGACTATAACATCCCTTAACTGCATTTAAATGCACTTTTGAAAATAAATCACAGAGCGGACCCCTGCCTTGGGTTAAGGGAAAATTTCCCTAGATCTAACGGGGTATCTCGATATTCCGAAGATTCGTTATTCGGCGCATCTTAAAAAGGTGGGTCGCTATTCCGAATCTTAAAACGGGTTCGCTATTCCGAATCCTAAAAAGGGTTTGCAATTCCGAATCTCAAAAAGGTTCGTTATTCCGAATATTGAAAAAGGTTCGGTATTCCGAAACCAAAGACCGTGTTCGTTATTCCAAATTTCAAAAGAGGTTCGCTATTCCGAATTCTGTTTTTCACATTGGACCAATAAACATGAAGAATTATATGGATGGCTTGAAGCCGATGATGCCAAAAAAATAATCACCACTCTTTATTATGTAGTATTTTTTTATTTTCACATTTGGATATGGAAAAAAAATCTGTTTTTGGTGTTGATGATATCTATCGAATTCGGCACATTTTTATGTGGTACATATAATTTTTTTGGTAGTCGCGATAGATAACATCAAAGCATGGCCGCCATTTTCCATTTTTATCATAACTTTGCAGCCAGACAAGTTGGAATACAAATAAAAGTATTAAAACTTACGTTTTAAGGCACAAAAATCTAATCAAGTCATTCTTTTGGCATTTCAAAACTGACAATACCCAACACCAAGATTGCGTCCAAGATGTCTAAATGTATGTTTAAGGTACAAAGAATCCGATAATTGTCAAAAATGGCTTAAATTTAGATGGTCACCTTCATTATGTTCATTGCTCCAATGTGAAAAACGGATTCGGAATAGCGAACCTCTTTCGAAATTCGGACTAACGAACACGGTATTTGGTTTTGGAATACCGAACCTTTTTCAATATTCGGAATAATGAACCTTTTTTGAGATTCGGAATTACGAACCCTTTTAAGATTCGGAATAGTGAACCCCTTTTAAGATTCGGAATAACGAACCCTTTTTAAAATTCGGAATAGCGAACCCTTTTAAGATTCGGAATAGCGAACCCTATTTTCGGAATACCGAACCTATTTTTCGGAAAAAAAACATTACTTCAACTTCTCTAGTAGGTGAGTGCAGTTAGGACCCCCAAATATCAGGGGTCAGTTCCTTGACTTATAACATCCCTTACTGCATTAGTAAATGCACTTTTGACATAAATCACCAGGAGAGGACCCATTGCCTTGGGTTTTAGGGAAAATTTCCCTAGATCTAACGGGGGTATCTCGATTATTCGAAGATTCGTTATTCCAAATCTTAAAAAGGGTTCGCATTTCCGAATCTTAAAACGGGTTGCATTCGAATCCTAAAAGGGTTTGCAATTCCGAATCTCAACAAGGTTCGTTATTCCGAAAAAAAAGTTCGGTATTCCGCAACCAAAAAGACCGTTGTTCGTTTATTCCAAATTTCAAAGAGGTTCGCTTTTCGAATTCTGGTTTTCACATGGGACCAATAAACATGAAGAATTATATTGATGGCTTGAAGTCGATGATGCCCCAACAAAATAATCACCACTCTTTATTATGTAGTATTTTTTTATTTTCACATTTGGATATGGAAAAAAAAATCTGTTTTTGGTGTGTGATATCTATCGAATTCGGCAAAATTTTGATGTTATTGGTACATATAATTTTTTTGGTAGTAGCGATAGATAACATCAAAGGCATGGCCGCCATTCCTTGTTATCATAACTTTGCAGGCCAGGACAAGTTTGTAATAATACAAATAAATAAAAAGTATTAAAACTTACGTTTTAAGGCACAAAAATCTAATCAAGTCATTATTTTGGCATTTCAAAACTGACAATACCCAACACCAAGATTGCGTCCAAAGAGTCTACAGTTATGTTTAAGGTACAAAGAATCCGAAATTGTCAAAAATGGCTTAAATTTAGATGGTCACCTTCATTATGTTCATTGCTCCATAACTGTGAAAAACGGATTCGGAATAGCGAACTCTTTCGAAAAATTCGGAACAACGAACACGGTATTTGGTTTCGGAATACCGAACCTTTTTACGATTCGGAAAAATGAACCTTTTTTGAGAGTCGGAATTCGAACCCTTTTAAGATTCGGAATAGTGAACCCCCTTTTAAGATTACGGAATACGGACCCGTTTTAAAATTCGAATAGCGAAACCCTTTTAAGATTCGGAATAGCGAACAATATTTCGAATACCGAACCTATTTTTCGGAAGAAAAATAAAATATCTTGAAAAAAACACGACAAAGTTTGTAACATTTTATTCAAATCTGTTGCACTTACAACAGAATTGTACTTCAGGTCTCGAGGCGTGATGGAAGTAAGTGGGAAGGCTGAGGTCACTTCGTGGTATTCCCAAGTGTTGTCAAAGGTTGCAGTTTCAGTTTATATCTAAATCGGTAAACTGGAGCTTCACAACATGCTTACACATTATCGGTCTCAATTTTTACCAAGCAAGGGTAGATATCTATCCTTTAAAATGCTCGAATATCAATAAAACATATCATTTCTATTAATTGGTTTGGACTCTCCGGGCACGTTTTTGTCTCCAAGCTTTGGGACACTCTCTTAAGCTTTGTGCATAGAAGAATAATTTCCCGACGTATTTTGGGTGTGTAGGAACCAGTTGTATACCACATACAGTAAAGGGCGATAGTACCTATTGACTTATTCGCTTTAAATTTTTTTGGAGATACCTTGTGGCTTGGGCATTTTGGCTCACCAATCCAGGGTGATGGTTTCACGTCTTCCATGCACACCAACTAATTCGTAGTGGTGGTGGTGGTTGTTGGGGGGGCCAATGTAAAATTGTCATGATCAGGCGATTTAGAAGGGGTATGTAATTTTATATCTAGTTAATAATAATAATAATATAAACAATTCTTGATTTATAGCGCCTATTTCAGAGGCCTCTAGGCGCTTCACATAGATAGAAATGAGCAATATACAAAATTAATCTCAATACGACAAATACAAAAATAGATAAATTCTTAATGTTTAAAACAACATGCATGATAACATCAATATACACAAATTCTCAAAAGAACTTTAAATTTAAGGTGAACTTCAAAACATATATGACCATGTGTCTTGAATTGGAGCTGATCTAGGGTAGGAGCCGTTTCATATTTAAGGAAATTTGACATGTTGTAATGATTAAGAGTACTTAAATGTGACTGAATACTTCCAAGTAGTAAGCACTCAGTTTAAAGCCTAACTAAGTATAGCTTCTTAAGTTGATATCAAATTATTTTTTGATCCGACTTCATAATTAAAAATTCAAACTAATTAAGAAACGAAGGTGAGGGTGGAGCAATTGGGACTCGGAGATTGGGACACAGTTGCATGTAAAGTCTATGGAAGAATATGAAGCTTCAGCTCTTATTATCTAGCAAGCAATTATGGGATTGTGAACTTTCCCGTGTGAAAATAGAAAGCATACACCAGCCCATTGTAAAATAATGAACGGTCCCTAAGGAAAAAAAAATTACAAGTCCCCAATCTTTATATGGGTTAACTTTGTTTAGCGAGGTAAACGCTTTCTAAAACAATGCTTGCCTTCACGTGGAAACAACTTTGTCAGAGGCTAAAAGTTGTTTGTCAAAGACTAAACATTGGTCTCCAATCTCTAAACACTAAGTGTGAATACTCTAAAACAGACCTTTCATAAAACAACATCGTTGCCTTCATTTTCTAAACACCACTTTTTTAGGAGTGATAGTCACGTATTCTTATATCCATATTAACAAGGAGGGCGGAAAAGGAAAAAAGCAGGGAAGACAGGTAAGTAGGTCAAAATGTTCGTGTGGATCGATAGATCCATAACGGTCGTTCGAAGCACTTTACATCATTTCCATCCGGAAATACTAGTAATTAGTAATAGCAGCAAGCAAGCAACAGCGACCAAACAACTACCACCACCAATCACCACCCACAACAACACCACAATAACAAACCACAAAACAACACTACCACCGCAATCTATACAAGCAATTTGAACTCACGCTAAGAAAAACGCTACAACTGAAAGAATCAGACAAAACAACAAAATGACCAAACATAGTAGAACTATTTAAAAACCACAATCAAGATTAAAATTAATGAAGTGGGACTAATTTAAAAACTAGAAGATTAAAATGATATCGACATTTATAATGAATCCCTGACGAATACAGGTTAAACAGGTTATGAAAGAAAGCATAGAACAGTAAAATGTCCAATAACCCCGCCAATAAAAGGATCATGCAAAACAACTACTGCTACTTTGAAACCCGTCATCAGCGGTGCCCAAGTTAACCTAAAGTATTGCGCAACCCGATGATGGTGATTTCTTTGTGACCCTGGAATTTATATACGGTAGTATTTAATTATAGTGTACTCTTTTCTAATAAAATTTTTTAAAAAAAAAAAAAAAAAAAAAACTGATTTTGTAAACAAGGGAATGTTATTTTTTCACAAGATAAATGCCAGTGCAGTTGTATCTGGTAGTGCTTAAGTTAGCATGGGTATGTAGACCATGAGTTAGAAGGTTTGTAAAAATTTGGAACATGTTTGTAAATGATTAGAGTACTTTAAATGTGACTGAATCACTTCCAAGTAACACTCATTTTAAAGCCTAATTAGTTAGCTTTAAGTTGTATCCAAATTATTTTGATAGACGTCAGTAATTAAAAATTACAACTATTAAGTAAAAACGCAATAGGTGGAGGGTTTGTGAGCAATTGGGGACACGGAGATTGGGACACACCGGTACCATGTAAAAAGTTATGGGAGAAATATGAAGCTTTCCAAGCTCTTATTATCTAGGCAATATGGGATTTGTAACTTTCCAGTGTGGGAAAATTAGAAATACTACAGCCCATTCGTAAAATAATGAAACGGTCCGAAGAAAAAACAAATTACAAGGTTACCCCAATCTTTATATTGTTAAAACTTTGTTTAGCGAGTTGTAAAACGCTTTTTCTAAACCAAAATCTTGGCCTTTACTTTTGTAAACAAAATTTGTCAGAGGGCTAAAAGTTGTTTGTCAAAGTCCCATAAAACATTGAGTCTCCAATCTCTAAACACTAAGTGTGAATACTCTAAACATATCCTTTCATAAACAACACATCTTTGCCTCATTTTCTAAACACCAATTTTTAGAGTGATAGTCACGTATTCTTATTATCATCTTAACAGGGAGGGCGGAAAAAGCAGGGAAGAGGGTAAGTGGTCAAATGTTCGTGTGGATCGATAGATCCATAACGGTCGTTCGAAGCACTTTACATCATCACCGGGAAAAGACTAGTAATTAGTAATAAGCAAGCAGGGCAACAGGACCACAACTACCACAACCATCACAACCACCACCACACCAAACAATAACAACAAAAAACAACACGCCCACGCCACGCATATTCAAAGCAATTTGAACTCACGCTAAGAAAAACGCTTAAACTATCAAAAATGACAGACAAAATGACAAACCATAGATAACTATATAAAAAAACAAATCAGATTAAAATTAATGAAGTGGAATAATTAAAACAAAGAAGATTTAAAATGATATTCGCGATCTAATGAATCCCTGACGAATTACCAGGTAAACAGGTTATACAGGAAAGCATAGAACAGTAAAAATGCCAATAACAATGGGATTCCTGCAGCACAAAAACAAACAAACAACAAAACCAAAAACATACATAAAGGATGGAACTCCTGTCCGAACTGCTTAGCCTTGAAACCACGTCATCAAGCGTGCCCCAAGTTAACCGAAAGTATTGCGCAACCGATGATGATGATTTATTTGTGACCTGATTTCTAAGGTGGTATTTATCCTAGTGTAATCTTTTCTAATACCCACTTTTTCGGGTTAGATCTGAATTTTAACTGATTTGTAAGGGAATGTTATTTTTTTCACAAAAGATAACTGCCCCGTGCAGTGTATCTGGTAGTGCTTCAGGTAGAGTGGGTATGTTAGACCATGGTTAGACGGTTTGTAAATTTGAAAATTAAATGCCTGTGAATATTGAGAAGTTAACTGTCTAAACATACATGTTCAAAGCTTCATTTATACATATTGTCAACATTTCAGGGCATTACAAGTTTCTAAAATCTGAATGGCTCCTGTAATCATTACTTGTGATAATATTGTCTTTATGCTTTTCATACAAGATTCCCATTAACTAAAATAAACTAAATACGTAATTTGTTTTACTAACTTTTTCCAATACCATCTAAGATGGTGTTTTTCTTCCAATATTTCTTACTAATACAAGAGAATTTGGCGTGTATTCATTACCATATGATTTGTTTTGCTAGTATTGACAGACAGACTTCCTGACTTTGATCCAGCTACTGATTTTGGAAAGTTTCACATTAATAATATCAACCTTTTTCTAAAATAGCTTTGGGGATATGTAATAGGTGTGTCATGAGCAAATAAAACAAACTCTAATCGTTCTACTAACCTAGTTTGTTCATACAGAACTTCAGTGCTTTTATTCACGTGCTTTTTGTCGGCTTTCTCATAAATTGTAATATTGAAAGCATTTTCATTTAGTTGAGTGTTTGTGGGAATTCAGCTTTTTTGATCAGAAGTTTTGACATGTCTGATTACTGTGTACACTGTAAAAAATTACAGTGCAATTTACAGTAAAATACTGTAAAAAACTTACAGTATTTGACTGTAATTTGGAAATACAGTTAATTTTATGTTCAATTTCCAGGCCTCTAATGAATCAATTTAAAAGTGGAGCCTTTATTCGAATTATAATGAGCATCAACATTATGATACACAATTATGAGTTTTCAATTATACGATTAAGTACTAAAATTGACAGGAAAAAATACTGTAAATTTTACAGGAAAATACTGGCAGCAATTCTGCCAACAAAATCCCGTAAAATTACAGCTTTTATAGGTTTTCATTCAAATTTACTATATATTTTTACAGTTTGATGTAATATATTTTACAACAAACTGTAAATTTTACAGTATATGCACTGTAAACATTTGTTGATAGGCCTACAAAGTTAGGGTGTTCGTCAGTGCTTTTTTATTCTCCACACATTTACAATCTGCATAATAATTCACCAAATATATATGTTTTTATATGTTTTGATTAAATTAATTTTTACAGTATACTGTAATTTTTTACGGTAATTTGTTGGCAGAATTTCTGCCAGGATTTTCCTGTAAAATTTACAGTATTTTTTTTTTTACAGTGTACGACAAATTTCAGCTTATCGTTGAAAACTCGCGCCTTTGATAAAAATGTTGGACCTTTCTCAAGAAAAGTCTTATATAAAATTCAACAAGAATAAAACTGAAAGATGTAAGAGCTCAAAATCAAAAATTAATTGGACAAAATGCTTGGCAAACGTCTTGGTATTTACTATGGGAGAAACTAAAACTAAATTAAAGGCAGAATTAAATGGTTGGAACTCACCAGGGGTGCAAAAAATTGTACCTTCCTCAGGAGCAATGTTAACAGAGGTATCTGATACCTTCAATACTTTCAACCATTTCCTCGGAGCGGCGCTCCCAGCTACCGCTTTTTTTGCACCCCTGGAACTCACATAAACCCCTATTTTGGTAAAAAATAACTATAATAAAAGTTAGGAATAACACAAGTTTTGTTATCCATACTACAAGCGGAAGAATCATGTATGTTCCATAGTATGTTTAATAGGATGCACCAAATGTTATACACTTTCTTATGGCTGGATGGCTTAAAATAATTGACTTAAATCCCAAATTTAGGGCTTTAAAATAAGTTTATTTTCACCAAGCGGTACGCAAATCTGTGGATTAAGTTTTATGGAGAAATCAAAACATGAGGTTTAGAATCAAGTTTTGGATTAAAGGCTTGTATCATCTATATAGGTCAGTGAGAGTGTCCATTGTAAAATGGAATATTAAATCTCGAAGAACTGTCTAAAACAATAAAAGTCCAAAGCATATGTTTTATTTTGAAAAAACATCAATTGTTAACATATGTGGGAAAAAGAAATTTATTACGACAAATTCTTCGTATGATATTTTACAAATTGGAACATTTCAAATGTTTTTAAATGACCTTATCCCTTGTCGGGAAAATCTTTTCATATATAAATTTGATGAATTTAGAAAATTGCACATTATGTATTGAGGATATATACCACTTCTTTATAGCATTTAACAATGATTTAATTGATAAATACTATTACCACAAAATCTTCAGCCATAAAAATATGTAAAATAAAGAATATGACTTATATAAAATATTTTAAATATTGTGGCTTGGTTTATATACAAAGCCTGTGTGAGTAAGCAAATCGGGAAATGTTCGTCAATTTGTCATATTTTTCTATGGAAGTCAGAAAGTGAAATAATATATAGTTCAGAAGTACTTTAAAACAAGGTGGCAGTGGTGATGGATCTAATTGAAGGGATGTGATTAAAAACTTAACATACAGTTCTCCAAAAAGCGAACCCTAAAGTACCCCCTCATTTTACCACTTTAATTGTAATTTTATGTTAATGAATCCTCCACTATGGAAACACTAATCATTAGCTTTTCAACACTAAAAATATCTTTTCAATCGGTTTAAATAATTTCTTTTGTAATGCATAGAACTTGTTGCACTTTTGGTTTCTTATTGAACAATTTCTTATTGTCTTCTTTATTGAATTTCTATTGTGCTTGGTAACATAACATTTTATTTTGATCATGTTAACTCTTTAGAATTCAACTCACATTTGTAATGAGGCACCGTACAATTTCATAACCGTACTTTGTAGCCGTGAGGTCAATTTGATACTTGTGGTTTAATGTTGTTTTGGCGCCTTTTTCTCATAGTTTGTAGGAAAAAAAAATATTGTCAGATTACAAACATCACGTGGTCAGCAACTCACGTACCTGCTGTTGTTGTTGTTTTTTGTTTAATATATTGATATGAAGGTCCTTAGTGTATATAGCAACAAAACCGCCAATGAAAAGCAGTTATAGTCATTTTTCATTCTCATGAATTTACATTGCTTTAACAATGTCAAGTGACCGTAGTTCATTTCATTATGTTTGACTACTGTTTTCTTGACTGGAAGAACTTGTTGCAGTGGCTGCAATTTGAGAGAAAGTTGTATCCTCCAAAAAATCTCCTCTTACCTCTTCTGATCTGTAATCAAACAAATACAACAATAAACAAAAAACATAAATAACGGTTATTTCTATCTACACCCATACATCGGTATATACGTATTACATAAATGATAAATAATGTAATTGGATGCATGAACTATAATGTGGAAGAGTACGTGAAATAATGACTGTCAAGTTCCAGAGTCTTTTTCACTTATAGTAGATTCAAACCCATCGTGTCACTTAGTATTTTCCGAAGGTATTGGCATAGAAGCGGGGAGTGTAGGGGTGGAAATTAAAATTCACGCTAAATCCATTAATAAGTAGTCCGATGGCAGAGAAAATCAATTCTAGCGTAATTGAAAAACATTAAAGTCAACGTAAGCGCATTTATGGATACATTAACTCTCAAACATTCTGGACTAATCTTTTTGTTTCAGTCATTCAGTGGTTATTCATTGTAACAGGTGAGGTTGAGGGCGCCCGCGTTTTGGCTACGAAGAACACAAAAGCTTTGCACTCTCTATGTAACAAGAATCAAAATTTAAAAGCCAGATTATCTTAGTCGTTCATGAAACAGGTGAATCGGGCCCAAATATTTTCTTGACCTCCTTCCTCTCCCAACTAATCGACGCTGGTGTCCCAAACTGTCCTCTGGTTGACACGATCAATGAGTGACTCTTTATAATTAAGTTTAAAAGAATGTAAGGAAATTTTTGAGTTTTTGACGTTGGGGGGGTGTGGAATGTTGTTCCATTGTTTGACCCCAAGGTATTATAGATTACCACTAAAAGTTAAATTATGGTATTTGAAAGTCTGAAGCATGTCTGTAGAATAAGTGTGGTTGGGCATTTAGTACAAGCATGTTATCAAATGTGGCGGGCAACAGGTTGTTGCTGCATATGAATGTTCCAATGTTAAGTTTTCACAAATCCGTTACTTTTAGTTGATTGTATATTTAAAGGATTAGATGCGCTTCTGTAATCACTATTGCTCACTGCTCTCAATGTACGCTTTTGCAGAATGTTCAGTTGCTCTACAGGGTGTCGGAGAAAAAAATGGTGCAAGGCAAAAGCACCCTCGTTGGAGGTGAAAAAAATAAAAGAGTGACGTGACATTTACCTTATGTCATAAATGAAGTCTTGTCTTTTGAATACCATTTACTGAATTCAATTTGATTGTTGCAGTATGGCTAATATTCGAAGAGAGGGTGAAATACCATGCCAATTGTGCCACTTTTCAAAGAATGGGCTAACTTAACACAATCGAATCATGCATGTTTATAGGACACGTTATTGATTCGAAAGAATTCGTCCACCACACAATTATAATGCTTGATCTTTTTTCTTCATGATATCAATGTTCTTTTTCTCAGCAAACATTCTAAAATGACTTCATAAGTAGAGAACATAAACATATATAGACATTATCAAACAATAATTATTGCACATCTTGCATAAATAATACACATTTTTTAAAGTTCTGGAAAAGGGACTTCTGTTCTTGAGGCAACTATAAAATACAAATAATCCTAGCTCTGGAATCGAATTGAAATTGCACATGCTAATTTAAATGATAATGGAACTCATTGCACCATTTTTGGTGGATCCCCTGTATTTCAGCATTGCATGCAGTGATATCATATGTAATATGTGCGAGAAACAGTGTGTTACAGATTCTAAGAAGTGCAGTCCTAAAAATTTATAAGCATTGACTTGACTTTTTTAGTATCATCGATAGAGATATTCAAGTGGTTATTTAGTTTGTTTGAAATATAAAAGACAATTCGTGAGCAGCATTTGTAATACCCTTAACAGAAATGATAAATCTCAAGGGTCCTAAAATAGAGCCTTGGGGCATACCGGTATCAATATATTTTGTTTATGATTTGTGACTATTGTAATCAACAAACTGTGTTCTGTTTGTGAGGTAAATTTGAACCAATCCAAGACAATACCTCTGAAGTCATACTGATGCAATTTAAGCTAATAGGATATCATGCTTTATGGTATCAAGTACCAAAAATACCCCGGCAGTTGTTTGATTATTATTAGAAGTTTAAGTACTTTTGTGCACAAGCTTTATATTTGGTTTTCAAAGAGTATTGTGTTTGTCTATAAATGAGATGCGTCTGTTAAAAACAAGGCGCTCTGAAATTTTTGAAAATCCAGGAAGAACAGAAATTGACCTGTCAATTTTTAAGTACATAATGTTAGGAACCCCTGGTAACAGTGCTTCATAGCGCCCCGATGATACCAATACAGCTATACTTGCGATGTCTGGCTCACTCTCAACTGGTCAATGTAGAAATATATCCAAATTATCCTGCCTTTAGAGAATAGACGCACCTTCACAAAAGTGACTCAGAACATGGAGGTAGGAAAGAAGGAGAAAGCTCTTCCCAAATCACTTTGACCGATGATCATCGCCGCGCTCGTAAAACAGGTCGTAAAACTATTGTATTGGTACAATACAACACGAGATCAATATTGATGCTGAATGCATGTGCATCAACATTGCATCGATGTACATAGTTAAGCGACATATATTGTAAGAATTGTGCATTTCTTTATAAAAGCATGAAACTTGGCATAAATGTTTCAAGGTAAAACAAGGTCATTTGGGGTCATTTGAGGTCATTTATTAAAAGTAGGAGATAGCATGTTCCTAAGATGAGTTACATTGATTCTAGTTTTTACTCATACTTTTCAGTCGTATGCTATGACTCGATATGCCATGACTCGATATAACAAAGAAAATTCACACATGCAATTTCAGTTGGTATTGGTTTCTTCTTAAGAAAAACACATCGGTTTGAATAAAACGGTGTTTTGTTGTTGGAACATAATTATAAGTAAAAATTCTTCACACACAAAGTAATTACCATTGATTGATCATAACAAGAGTCAGTTGAAAATAACTCCATATCAATGTCTGAGTTCTCCTATACTACTAACAAATGAGACTGTCTGTCCGTCTCAGCGTTTCGTAAATGCTTTGACATAGGGGATGATAGTTGGCTATGAAGGAGGGGAGGAACAGACCTGGACGTTAGTTTTAGGGTTTCAGAGATACCCAAAAGGTCAAAGGTTATTTAGAGAGCAATTTGCGTAGAAATGCCCTATGACCACAAAATTTGGTCAAAAGGACCGCTGCCTGAGCACAATCTGAGGTCAAAGATCACACACATAGGTCAAAGGCACACACGGGGCAGATGCACTAGTGAACATAATGAAATTGCCCAGAGGCTCAGAGATTTTTGTTTTACATCTCATGATCTCAAATACATGTACAGTATACTCAGCATCCATAAATTGCATGCGAGAAGAACTAAAGCGGAAGTTTTCTGTATATAAATTGGAATTAAAACTTAAAATCAAATTGCGCTTGTTTTTTTTTTCAAGCTGAATAAAAAGCCTCCTATGGTTTCACTTTGATACCCAAGTTTCGTTGTAGGTTAAAACCATGAAAACTTGCTGATCTAAAGTAAACTGTGGTCTTACACCAGCCATCTTGACTTTCTTATCTGTCACATTGAATTTTCTTTTCACTCAGCATTTTCTTTGTAATGCAGGATTTTTTTATAATCTTTGCAATTATTCTCCCACCTTTTATGTTTGACAATAATTTGGTGTTAAATGTTTCTACCGAAAGCACTGCTGAAACACATGCATTCATATATATACTACGTTAATAAAAAAAAAAATTGTTGCAAGATTAAAGATTGATCTGACCATAATGCAATCAATATATCATAGATTTTGTTATTTTTTTTATAAAAACAAATCTAATATACTTCCAAAAGTTGACAATTGAAGAAATCGATTAAATAATAAGACAGATACGACGCATTAAACTTGTGTTTGTGATATATGTACAATATCAATCTCATGATGCCTTTGTCAGCTGAATGCTCCATTTTGCGAATTATTCAACTACGATTAATCAATGAATTTATTTATTATACCAAGGCCAATCTGATTATGGACGAAATCAAAACAAACAATTCACCTGTTGCAGAGCAAGGGGGAAAACAACGATCTTCCTATTGTTAGGAGATTGCAAAGAGTTAGTCCCTTTAATTGGCATAACTTGTATCTATACCTGGATTACAGTAAGGTTTTTTAAAGGGGTGTGAAACCTCTTCATTTTAGCGGGGGACTGTAGGGTAAGAGTGTGCGCTTCGGATAAAATTGTGAATTTTTGCACAAAAAGACTTAAGACATTGATAATCCATAAAAATTGATGAAGCACTTGCCAACCCCCCCCCCCTTAATGGCCCCTAGCTTGGGTTCAAGGTTATACAGGGGTCAAACATTTTTAAAAATGTTATGAAGTGTAAAAAGCATACCATGGTGTTTGTCTGGTCACAAGGATTCCAAAATGGTATAGTTTACACTATCTATGGTTTATAGTTCCGGAGTTATGGGGTAAAAACTGTGAAAATGGCGAAAAAGTCAAGTTTGGTGTGTACATGGGTCAAAAGTTAAAAGTTGCTTTGATTCAGTTAATATGTGGTGCAAATTGTTTCCCTAGCTTAAAGGATTGAAATAAGGAATAGTTTGCCTTATCTGTTATGCTTAGTTTTCACGTTATCCAACAAAATAGGTCACAGGTCAATAGAATCCAATAGCTGCCAATAGCTGTTGACTTTATTCGCCATTTTGGTTAATAACCAGACACGTAAGATAGTCAAAACTATTCCTATATTTCATTCTATTAGCTAAACCAACAATTTGAACTACATTTTACAAAAATTGGAGCAACTTTTAATTTTTGACCCCTGTACAAACCAAAATTGACATTTTTAACCATTTTTAAAGTTTTTACCCCATAATTCATAAACTATAAGCCACGGGTAGTATAAACTATACCTTTTTGGAATCCTTGTAACCAGCCAGACATCATGGTGTGCTTTTCAACAAAATCGGAACATTTAAAAAACTTTACCCCTGTGTAACCTTGAAATCCAAGCTGGGGGCCATCACCGGCCATGAAAGGGGCGTGGCAAGTGCTTCCATCAATTTTTTTGATTATCAATGTATAAAGTACTTGTGTACCAAAATTCACAATTTTATCCGGATTTGCACACTCATATAAGATCTGTTCACTACAGTCCACCACTATTTACACTTCAGGATAATTGGGTGAGATTTTGTGTGAACATTAAATTCTTTTTGAAGATCAATGAAGGAGATAATGGCTATCCATAGATCATTTGGTCATCATTACTTTCATAATGCTATGCCCCGTATATCGTACATTGACGTATTCTTGCTGAACTGTATAAATCCCATTGGAATGGAGGGAAAAGGGGTGTGCTTACAAAATTGGTCATATCTGGCTTATTTTTTAATCGTTTTCTTTCATTTTTTCAACATTTGGAAGTATATTAGATTTGCTTTATTAAAACAACAAAAAATCTATGATTCAGTGACTTTATCAAGGTCAGGGTCATCTGCAACCGTTGCACTTTTTTTGATTCACGTAGTATATAAACGATGCATCTTTGTGTGTCTCAAAATGTTCAAACAGGATTTTTAAGTCTCCTATCAAAATAGGCATAATTAAAAGCCTTCTTATCTCTCTTCATGTCCAAAGCAAACATTTGAGCAGAAATAATTTTTAATTAACAATTTTAATTATTTTTTTTAATTCTGAATTTAGGGTTTTTATTGATTCACGCTGTATGATGGGGAAAGACCGTTTGACAGCCAAGATTTCATTTAGAGTGGATCTATATCAGACATATATCTTAGCTCTTATCTTAATCTATTTGTTTTGCATGTGTTTGCGCGTGGGATAAGGGATCAATCTTCGATGTATGCCTTTTGCTGATTATGCAATTTGTGCCGCGTAATACCAGAAATGATTGGCTAAGAGGAAGTTAGAACAGAGAAGGGTTATAGAAATATAAGCAGATTAGCAGGACGAAAAAGAGTGCCCGCGGATCAATGAATATCAGAACTCAGAAATTATATAGTCTGCAAAGGGAAGGATTGAAATGTGTTAATACACTTAAAAAACAGGATTGATTTGTGGCTGAGGATGGATATTGGATGGAGAAATTTTCCATATAGATTGCAGTTTTGATGGAAAAATTAGAAGAGGTTATCAGAGGTGATGTGTGAAAGATTGGTGTGAAAGTCAAGGATAAGATGATGGTGTGTGGGGCTGAAACGTGGGCAGTCATGAAAATGCAATAAAAAAGTACGATGTACCAGAGAAGAGAATGTTGGATGGATAAGTGAAAGCTTAAGTGAAGTCACGGAGATAAGAAAGACTAAGCGATGATGGAATTAAAAGGATAAAAATATTAAGTGTTATGGGAATGTGTTTAGAAAATACAAGGAATATGTTGGTAAAAGAGTATTGGAAATGGCGGCTCAAAACGGGGTTAAAAAAGCCGATATGAAGGTTGTGCACTGTGTAAATGATTCGAGAGGGAATGGACTGGGAGACGAGGCTCAGAGCATTAGTCAAACACATAGATGTGGAACGAAATGATAAAGAAAGAAAAGAAAGAGAAGAAGAAGAATGTACCACTTCCTTTAATTTTCTTCTAAAATGTGGTAAATTGGGTTCTGCACAAAGTTGTTAGTTCAGTTTCTTTCATAACTTTTAACACAGGAGCTAGGAGACATTTGTAACACATCTCAAGTACAAAAGGTTTGAGTGATTAAATATGTTGACAGACTGACAGGGACCCCTGAAACATGATTCTTAAGTGCAGCAAATGGTGCCTTAAGGAGAGGGAAGGCCAAGACAAAGTTTGTACAGGGGGTCAAATTTTTAAATTGATCCAATCACGTTGAAAAGTATACCATGTTATTTGTCTAACCACAAGGAATCAGGAAAGGTATAGTTTTACTACCTACATGTAAAGTTTAAGAGTTATAGGCTAAAAACAGCAAAAATCAATAAAAAAGTCAATTTCGGTTGTACAGGGGTCAAAGTTTAAGTTGCTCCGATTTAGATAAAAAAATGGTGCATATTATTGATGGAGTTCATAGGATTAAAATAAGGAATAGTTTTGACTGTCTAACATACTTAGTTACCGATGTGGGGGGGGGGCACAGAAGGTCAACGTCCATTGCATTCAATGGGGCTTGACCTTGTTTCCCCCTACTTTCTTAAGCAAGCATTTGAGACACTCAAAACTATTCCTTATTTTGATCCTATGAGCTCCACCCAAAATTTGCACCATTTTTATCCAAATCGGAGCAACTTAAATTGACCCTTTTGATTGATTTTTGCTGTTTTTAGTCTATAGTACAAACTATACCTTTCCTGAATCCTTGTGGTTAGACAAATAACATGGTATACTTATCAGCACAATTGGATCAATTAAAAAAATTGACCCCTGTACAGACTTTGTCTTGGCCCCCTCTCCTTGAGGCACAATTTGCTGCACTTAAGAATTATGTTTCAGGGGTCCCTGTCAGTCTGTCTACATATTTAATCACTCAAACATTTTGTACTTGAGATGTCATGGATGTGTTACAAATGTCTGCTAGCTCCGGGGCTATTTTGTCTATTTCCGTTTCCTTTCAAATAAATGATAAGCATAAAATCAAATTTATTCGTGAACAAGAAAAAAGATATTTTATTCTTCAGGTCTCTTCAGGCCCTTAAATATGATTTGCGATCGTCTTTGGACCCCCTAACGTGCCAGAAAGACGAATTAATTTTAATATCAGATTAAAGGCCGTTTTTCCCATCATATTGCCGTCCCGATATTTCAGCCTTCACTTCTACCACCAAAACCGCAATTTTGTTTACCACGGACCTTGGTGGTGAGTGTATACATGTGCTACTGTCATCCACTCCAAATCGTCAAAATGTTCGAAATTTGCAGGGATAGCTTAAAAGTGAAAGATAAGTCTATAAAATTCTTTAGAAAAGTTATTTTTTTCCGAACTGAAAAATTGACAGAAAGGAAGAAAACAACAGTGTTCAAAAATCCGAATCCCCATTCAATTATGTGTTGTAGTAAGTGCCCTTACGGACACCATTGAATATCTGATTTTGTGCT
>JAMKCH010019039.1:0-36509 GCA_023653785.1 Ophioderma brevispina | reverse complement strand
GTCTGTGTCACAGACTCCGAAAAATATTATCTAAATTAGTACTGCGCGAGAGATTAACGTTATCAGTCCGTCATAGCGAATGCATGCAAATGAAACTAAATCTCAAATATCTCCGGAAAACAAAGGGGTTCTATGGAGATTTTTGCATCAGAGGGTCCGTTACTATGTTTTGTTTTAAATATGTACCGTAATTGGGTCTGAACCTATAGAACCTAGCGAGAAAATTGAACGTTTTTGTCGGGTACTTCGGTGCTCGCAAACACGGAAAAGTGAACACGCAATCGCTACGGGCCGCATCCCTTTTCCCACAATGCATTTCGGTATTATTCCAGTCTTGAGAATTTTCAAACGCTGGTTTCAATTTACGTTTTCAATTTTAGAAACAGGCTACACGCACTTACCGTACCGCCGTAACACTTGAAATGCTTCTTGAACAAAAATGAGTGGGTATAGACCAAAGTGAGGGCATGTGTGGTCTAGTGGAAAAGCGCAGGACTCCTTGATCATTAGGTTGTGAGTTTGAGCCCCGCCGTGGCCAATGTGTTGTGTCCATGGGCAAGACACTTTATCTTGCTTGTCTCACTTCACCCAGATGTAAATGGGGAGCTGTTAGGGGATAGTCCTACTGTGCGCCGTTATAATTGGCTGCCAAATTTTCAATATGTGAAAAATTTGATTTATCCTAGTGACAGCGGAATAAATGTAAAGCGCTTTGAGACTTAATTGTATAAAGCGCTATATAAATACTGGCATTTATTTTTTTAATTTTTTTTTTAAGTTGCTCAAGATTATCCTTGGGTTCATAGGTGTTCAGGGATAAGAGATCAAAGGTCATCAGTGAAGATTTGAGGTCATTGTTGAAAACTGCTTTAAAAACTTGTTTTTTGCTTAGAAGTGGCTGGGCATTTAAAGCACTAACAGCACATTTTTGAAGAGCGCCCCCAATTTTCAAAATTTGATATTTTTGCACAGTTATGCAGGTAATTGTCTAGGAAACTACACCTGCGAACGAGAATGCTCAAAAATGCATATTTTGTAAATTATAGAATTGGGATCCCAGATTGTACTTAACGGCAGAGCTGAAAATACTTTATGTCCGTCCATGATGAAATAGTGCCACCTCAAGAAAATGACCTCTAACTTGAATTGCCTGAACCAATTTGCAACATATAGACATTTTTTAGCTTAACCATTCACAGGTATAGTTTACTATCCAGTTACCAATGCAACCGTGTAAAAATCTCAATTTTTTTTGAAAAATTGGGGGTGCTCTTCCAAAAAAATGTGCTATTATTGCTTTAAGAAAGCAACTTAAAGAGACATGAGGACATTTCCAGAAAGAAGCACACCCAATTTTTTTTCTCAACATGGTGGCCCATGGGCCATTCTCCGTGAAAGTGTTCAAGTTTGGTCTCCAAAATGACGAAATATCAACATTAAGGAATTCCTGAAAATCATTGAAAATCGTAAACTTTAATATTCTCAGAACACAGAACAATGCATGGGCGATCTTAAAAATATATCCGATTTTTAGTATATTGCCTAACGTTAACACTTCAGTAACGTATCTGTCGTAACGTATCTGTCGGGCCTTTTTCTTAGTCATGCTGTTCTTGATGAAAGTACGTGCTTCACCGACTTAGTCTCTACGTTATCAGGTATTACCTTCATACTAAAGCATGGTGTGGTATTCGACTTTATGTATCACGCCGTATTGCAAGAGCGTAGCAGGAGGGAGGTAACATATCTGTCGCGGTATGAACGTAACAGGAGGGATTTCTTTCATTACTAGGGCTGGAAATTGTTACGTTGAAACCAGATTTTTATGCAAAACATGTATAATATAACATTGACATCTTCTCGATTTATCACATATTGGAACATAGGTATTCAGTTATTTTTAGCAATTTTGTATCCATTCGAATTATGGGTAAAGTATCTGTCGCAATATTGGCCGAATGCTCTCAGGGAACTCTTACGAAACTTTAATAATCCCATATTCTCATGTTTTAAACTTAACAATTCGTGCATAATAGAGCGCTGATAGAAATGCAATGCAATCTGTGACTATGCGCTCTTGTGGAACGAGCAGGGAAACATTTTTTAAAGAACGGGTTTGGGCTGGCGACATGGCGAAAAGCAAGAATTATGCATCTTTAGCCTTATTGCTTGATACTTTTTCATCCGGTTACAACATCTAGTCCGGATCATTTTGAAAACATAACTCCTAAGTATAATTTATATTCATAAACATTCATTCTTAAAGGCCAAAAAACAAGCTTTAAACTGTGCATGACTGTGAGCGACACTAAAAACGACTTTTTGAACACTTTATTGGAGAATGGACCCCATGATGATGCGCTGAATCACCAGCACCGATGCCCCAATTTAGGTTGCTCTTGGCGCCCCCATTGGCTTTACTGTGAAATTAGGCCTAAATATTATCTAGATCAAAGGGACAAGTAGCGATAATGCAAGAGAACAAAAAATGTGGAAATGCATAGCTTGTAAATCAAAGATAAGTATGTACAAATCCATATACCTACTATAATGTAGGAACAAAAACACGAAATAGTGAAAAAAAATGAAGTATTTGAGGAAATTTGTCATACCGTCTCCCGCAAATAGACATACAGTGATGGTGTCTCAAAATGTACACTTAACAGCTGATTGTGGTTTACACCAGTACAGAATAAACAAAGATCAATAATATTTGTTTGAGGTCAAACTGTACAGGTCATGGTGCACAATATCTTGCTTCAAAAACTGATATTCTTAGGGAAAGGTTTTTTTTGATCTGAAGTCAGAATTGTTATTTGCACGTATAGAAATTACAGAATCAGATAAAAAGTAGTGCCGTATCTTTAATACACTGATTTCAAGCCAACCACAAAAATGCCATTAACAAAAATACCAAAATATGAATTTTGATCATTTTTGGATTAGCAAATCACTGCTTATCCCTTTAATGGCAAAACTAGACAGAAAAACAAAGACAACAACACCATTCTTTGGAATGACCACACAACCTTCATGCTCATGTGTTTAGAAGAGGCACAGTTGCATTGCTTGGTGATAAGCCAGAAATGCACAGAGGTAGGTCATGCTATGACCATTAGACATGAAATTGATTATGCGTTTAGTTTATACTGCAAAAAAAATCGAATTCAATGGCGACTTCACTCAAAAGTAAAAAGCAACTTGCAATTTAAACTTTTTGAAGTTGTATCAATTATGACGGCACATGTTTGCACTTAGGAAAAAGTGAAATTGATGATGACTTAATCGAATTCTCTTCGAATATAACCCCAGTGTAAAAGGGTATGTCAGCATATATATCTAGCAAAAATGTTTAGAGGCGATTCTGTGTATGTCCATAAGTTATTACCTGCTCTAATTATTCATAAACAAGTTTTCAATGCAATGTAGATTTACCTTTCTATTTCACAATATCTGTAATGAACTTTGATTCTGACACCACTTTAATATTTACCATTTGTCATTTAAAGGGGCATGTGACATGCCTGAAGTTTGCCTTCAGTTTCATTTGAGATTTGTGCATGTGTTTGTAATTATCTATGTGGCTAAATTGTCCCCTCATCAGGTTTATAAGGAAATCTGATGAGGAGGGGAGCTGGTTACCCTGGTAGAACTAAAAGAAGATCTACCTACAAGGGTATCAGCTTTGTAGAGCTAACGGCGGCCATCCAGCACATTGATGTCAGGAAGGGCATCTGGTCAATTATCTTTTGCTCCAATAAATCCTCACACAGCAGCAGTATTGCTCCATGTGAATGTGAGGTGAATCAGGCCACCCCTGGTTAAACCGAATTTAAAACTTTGGGTTTACTGATACTACTTAACTACTACTATGCAGTAGCCTACACCTATAACCTGCAGTAAATATGCCAATCTGATGTGTGCATGAAAAGAAAGATTTTGTTTACTTCTGGCTTGTGCAAAACTCTTTTTGCAGTTGAGTGTTTCTGATCATAAAATTCAAGGATACTTGAAGTGCATACCTCGCAGGCTTTTTCCGAGTACTGCGGTTTCCTCCTTCTAAAATTGGTCTTTCTTCCCTAATGGTGTATATGATGTAAAAGCGTATAATGATGTATTGTGAAATTTGAAATAAGGCCCTTGAAAGTCGATTATTAGTTTCTCGTCCCCCGCCCGCGTTATGATTTTTGGGCCGCGTTAGCGGGCGAAAATCTGAAAATAATTCATTATTTTGAAAAATTCTGTTCAAGCATAACCTTTTCAGTCGATATTGGAATTTTTTGGTAGGAAACCTGTCTCGGAAGTCTCGGAAATGAGTCTAAAACTAGACCCCATATTGTTTGTATTTCGTCGATCCCCTGTAGGTTCATTTCACTGTAAAAATATGCATGTAGCGAAATAATGAATAATGAATAATGAAATAGTTCCCTCATTATGGGCTGAAAAAAATGTGACGAGAAACTCATAATTGAGTTTCAAGGGCCTAAGAGTATCTTCATGACACTATATACCACAAGATTGTTGGTGTGCTGTTAGATACTAATACCTCCTATCATTTTCAAGCATAGAAAATTATATTTTAACGAGAGTGATTTCTCCCTGTGTTAACAAATATATAGTGTTAGCATTCATAGTGAGGTATGTCACAGTGTCCCTTTAAAAACACCCCTGATAATGACAGTGGTATGTGCATAGTTGCAAATATAATCGACCTATTTATTTTTGATAATACTGTTATTTGACCTTATTTGCATGTCTGGCCACGTTCCAATGCAAGACCAGTACTGAACTGTTTTTAGCCCAAGGTTTTGAGTTTTCGAAAGTGTTAATTTTGTGTGTTTAGTAAACCTACACATCTCTGGTTGTATTCTTAAGTGCTATATGATATCAAATCTGCCCGCTTGTATAATCCTGGGTTGACCTTAATTAAAATTAACCTTTTAGGTAGACAGTGGATACAATTAAGTTTGCCTGTATAACATTTGGGTCACTTTGATAAGAGGTGTGGAAAAGGTTAAACCAAAGTGTCCCTGATATTTTTTCTGGTGGTGAACTATTAATATGGTTTAATTTGAGGTGTAAGTGTGCTAAAGTGGATGAACAGATTGGTGATAGTGGTAAATGGCTTGAGGGTAAATTGGATTTTGTCAAGATGAGCAATCTCAAGTTTGTTGCTGTTTTGTTTTGGCCATTTTTTGGTAAAGAAAACCAATAATAAATAAATTTTTCAAAATAAAATACAAAACAATACTGCATATATCTTGTGATGTGTTGTTTCCATGAGGCTCCTCTAAGCTCTTGCAGAGGAAGTTAGATAACAGCAGCAAATATAAAGGCATACTAAAAGTATATAATATGAAAACATGTCTTAATAGCCAATTTAAAAGTATTTATGAATCAAGGGACAAAATACTTGGGGGCTACGGGGGCTATTTGAGCAAATTCTGCCAAAAAGTAGCCCTCGTAGTGCGTTTTACCATAGGCCAAAATTTCTCACGGGGGCTATTTTGTGAAAACTGAGGGCTAATCGCCCTTAGCCCTCGTTTATTTTGTGCCCTGTTATGAATATAAATTATTTCATGCTTGTAGGAACAAAAACTTGTTTACTCCTTTGACACACAAACATTGAATGTTTTATTGAACTGGCCTGGACTGTTGTGATAGAATAATTAGTTGAAGGTAGTCATTGGCCCGGGGCATAACAGGGGTCGCTTGTCAGAGGGCAAATTAATTCCTGGTTTTGAGTCAGATTTTCCTGTTTGGAGGTAGTTTTGAGACATTTTCCTGGTTGGAAGTGAAAATTTCCCAGTGAGTAGGCAAAAAAGGGCTGATTTAGCATGACTTTTTCTTTCCGGTCAATGCTCTCTGGTGTAGCAACCTAACCCCTGTTATACATGTATGCTACTGTCATTGGCAGATAATAATGAAACTCTATTGGGTACATAAATTTCAAACATCCAAGTCAAATAATTAGATGATGTAACATTATGCAGTGATTTGTGCATGTATACATGCAGTAACAGCTTGAAAATTAGCCTCTGGTGGATTGGAAGCCAATGAAGTAATTTCAACAATGATTTGGGGCAGTGTCTCCTAGAGATGCACTTTTCTGAATTTGTTTTGTCACTTTAAAGGTGCAACAAGAGATTTCACATATCAGGTGTGCCTACAAAATCGAAAGTACTGATTTTTGCCCTGATGTAAGCTTTCCATAAAAAATATCCCCATCTGAAAAGATTAAGCTGAGAGATGTTTCTTTGGTACAAAAATTGTGGAATTTCTAATTTCGTATAGGAGCAAATACGAAATTCAGCCTATGTTTATATTGAAATATAAGCAAATCATAATCGTCTTTTTTCTCTCTTTTAAGACATTTCTGTAGCCAAATACAAGGTAAGAAATCTATTGAGTGTAGGAAATTACTATTGTGACACAATAATTTGGATACCTCAAATCTCTTGTTGCACCTTTAACTAAAATAGTCTTATTAGAGTGATTTTTGTATCTGAAGTTTGTTTAATTTAAGGTGCCGATTCTGATTTAAGTGTGTCATGTTCTCTACTTAATTTGAGAGAGTATAGCACTTGCATAAATTCACCATCAAGTTCCGTAGGAAACTTGCCGCAGTTTTAGTTGTAGAAGCATAAATTCATATTGCAATGCCCTATTCACTACTGTGCTAATATTAATGTGTAAACCATTAAAATGGGAATTTTTGTCTCTATCTTGGGAAAGAGATGGGTTTGAAAAAAATTGAAGGCTGAAATATTAGGATGACAATGAGAAAATATGGTCTTTCTTCTGATATCAATATGAGTAAGTCGGGGGATCCCCAGATGATCAGAACAAGCACCTTTAGGCCAAAAAAGTACTTGGTAAAAAAAAAAATAAACCCTCAAAAGCTTTTGGGGCCATGTTGTGTGAGGTCCCACTAGGGCATTCTCCTTTTTTTTCAAAGAACCAAATTGGATTCTCAATGATCTCAAAACCAAGCACCCAAGTTTTGTAGTTAATACAAACTGTTACTGTAACAGTATTATCTGTAACAAACACTCCTCCTCTAATAAACTCCTACTTTATTAACCAAATGTTCTTAAAAATTTGAGAAATCATACTAAAAACATGCAGATAAGCACTGACAATTATTGCACTGAATTTACAAGATTGGTGGCAGATTTGCTTTCATGAAACCATCAATTTGCACTCTGTATGTTGTCAAATTAAAGTGAATATGCAATTGGTAAGTGTAGATTTTCAAAGAAAGTGCATCTGTTCATGTCAAGATATGTTATACACAGCATTTCAGCAGGCCAGTGTGCTATTTTTATACAGCTGTGGATGCCGCCATTGTTGACGCTGTTGTGGGCGCACAACACTAAATCACTCCACGTTTGGGGATATTTTGCAGTCCTTTGGGGACCGGTTTCCAGTGAGGGTGGTATATTATAATAAAAGTGAAAGAGTATAGCTTGATGATCGCTGAGATTATCACAAAATTTTGAAATTCGATTCTGTGTAGAAAGTAGGCCCTCGACTTCCGGCCCTGGTCGAAAACGGCTATGAGGCATGCACGTCGGCTCGAAATAGTGGTGGCGCTGTTCATATGCCTTTTTCTTAAAATCTGTACTAGAATTATATCAAAAATGGTAAATTCTTTGAAAGTTTCAGTTGTGTTCTATAGGGAAATGGTATCAAAATATTCAAAATTTGTCACGCGGGGTGCAAATCAGAGGGCGCGATGTGGTACTTTTACGTGTAGTTCAATGGAGCGTTTATTTAGTGGTGGGCGCCCTTTGAAAGTGCTATTCGGGACTGTCAATTTTTCACTATTTCGAGGCCTGAGAAGACCTAGGATTTCTTAAAAATTTGTGAGATTTTGCTTAGACATCTAAATTGTGACTAATCGCTTTTAAAAAATCACTTGCTTAACGCTTTAACAAAGAAATCGCTGAAGACAAGGGTCTCATGAAAATGGTCGATTTTTTGCCCCGTGTTTTCGCTATGGACTGCATTTTTCTCAAATGCCTGATTGAGATACAGAGTTTTTTCGACACCCAGTCGTGAAATCAACTAGTACATTAAATCAATAAAACGCGTAGTATGGTGTTTACGACTAAAATACGAATTGAATACTAATTATCTTCCAGTTCGCTTTGTTTTCTCGTGTTTAAACAGGGAAGCGGGTGTCAAAACCCGTTTACTTCATTTGTTTTATTAACCAAAAAGCTTGCGTCGGTTTTTAACATGTCAATTTTAATACTCCACCCTCATCCCCATAGGTACGTTTCAAGAAGAAAACTAACATTGCGTTTTCTTGACTTTATATAAATAATTTAAGAAGACAAAAGTAGAAAGTACACATCAGAATTCGAAACATACTATTTTTCTCCCCCCTACCCCTTATTATTTAGCACAGCACCTGCATAACATGCCGCTTGTATGACAGCCAATGCGAGGGGGGGGGTGTCCTGAATCAGAAACCATTACATGTGATGTGTTCAATGTATTATTTACATTTCTTGAAGACAATTCAAAGATGTTTGAATCTCACAAATTACACTTAGTTCCACAAAAATGTGTTTTAACAGTTGTATTTCTTTGAGTAAACGCGGTAAAAGAGTGCCAAAATGCACGAAAATGGGATGTTTTAGAATATATATCAATTAACTTGGAGAGCCGTAACTCCCGTTTCATGTGTCGTGGGGAAGCAAAAAATGACACTTTTTCTTAAAAAGGTCCATATTTGTAAAAAATTAAGAAAAAAAATCAAAAACAATGTTTTCAAGTGTGTTCGATGGGCGCACAACACTAAATCACTCCACGTTTGGGGGAATGGTAGGTAGTTCCGGTAAAATAACAAAACGTGTATGAGATATTTTGCAGTCCTTTGGGGACCGGTTTCCAGTGAGGGTGGTATATTATAATAAAAGTGAAAGAGTATAGCTTGATGATCGCTGAGATTATCACAAAATTTTGAAATTCGATTCTGTGTAGAAAGTAGTCCCTCGACTTCCGGCCCTGGTCGAAAATGGCTATGAGGCATGCACGTCGGCTCGAAATAGTGGTGGCGCTGTTGATATGCCTTTTTCTTAAAATCTGTACTAGAATTATATAAAAAATGGTAAATTCTTTTAAAGTTTCAGTTGTGTTCTATAGGGAAATGGTATCAAAATATTGTCACGCGGGGTGCAAATCAGAGGGCGCGATGTGGTACTTTTACGTGTATTTCAATGGAGCGTTTATTTAGTGGTGTGCGCCCTTTGTCCTTATTGAAACATTGATCCTTTCGGTGCGTGGAGCACCATGGTGCTCGAGTGGCACGTGTTGTAGTTTGCAATGAAAATTATAACTGTACAAATAACCTTTAATAAATTGCCCCCCTTTTTAAAAATATGGTAAATATTCATGTATCTGTACTAAATAAAAAGGGAACCATTTTGTCATGAAGTAATGCAAAAACTTTTCTTTTTTGTTTTTTTTTTTACAGCTGAGAGGAAGACGTCACTAGGAAAAGACTGGCACAGAGCATGTCTGAAATGTATGGCTTGTAACAAAACACTTAATCCTGGAGCACACTCGGAGGTAGGTATCATTATCAAAATTATACCGTGTGTCCCAAAAAAAACGCAACACTTGGTGGCAGGTGCCATAAGTTTTGAACAAAAGCACGTGACTACTTATTATTTGTTGTAAGGTAAGATGAGACTGTTAGCTAATATCCCTGCAAAGTTTATAAAGGTAGAGTCAATATTTTTTAAGATATGACCCCAGAAATCAAGTAACCTGCAGGACCCATTTAACCAAATTGAGGCGCTATTAACTACAAATACGGCACTGTATGTTTTGCGCCCAAAACCACCAATATGAATCTCCAAGTCCAACCACCATTTTCCCCTTTTTAAAAATACAGGTGCTGCAACAAATATTAACATATGAATGTTTCCATTGGTAATAACAGCTAAAAACATGCATTTTAACACATTTAAAAGATCGAATTAGGAATGTATGGTCAACAAACTCTTCGTATTGTCCAAATAAGACTGCATTGGATTAGAGCTAATCATTCATCATCATTTTGTGACGGCACACAAAGAGTTATCTTAACCCAAAATTTAATGACAGAATGAATATACTGATATTGTTATTTAGTTTTGTGTTGAAAAACATAAAGTTGAGAACGTAATATTATTTTCAGTAAAAAGCAGGCTGCAGTCCAACGTCTTTACCATTTTCTGTAATGTGGAGTTTGTTTATGACTTAATCATAGTTTTATATCTTCTTGAAACATATTTTATCACCAATAAATTAAAAATGTTTTATTATTATCAGTTAAATAAGAATTATGTAAATGCAGTCATTTGACCCAGTATAAGTTGTTCTGTAAGAAATTTGGGCAAGTAAATGTTGATTGCCAATCAATATTGTATTTGCCATTCTTTTCTTCATTGCCAGTCTTGTGGTTAACCAGCTCCTCATTTTTGTAAAATGGGTTCTGCGGGTTACTTGATTGTTGGGGTCATATCTTAAAAACTATTGACTCTACCTTAATGAACTTTTCAGGAACATTAGCTAACAGTCCCATCTTACCTTACAACAAAGAATAAGTAGTCACATGCTTTTGTTCAAAACTTATGGCGCCTGCCACCAAGTGTTGCGTTTTTTTTTTGGGACACACGGTATATAAGGCCATGCAAAGTCAATTCAAATGAAATTTTTGAATTGAAGATGGGTGACCCATTCATGGTCCATTTTTTTCAAAGATATTTTCTCCCTCAAATGCAAGTAGTTAAATTAGTGCAGCTGTTTGGATAGTACAGAGTGTCCAATATACCTTAAAACCACCCCTAATTTCAAGGCTTAGTAAACTTTTATGCAAATTATTCATACATAAATTATAAAAGTATTTTTATTAGCTTTTCAAAACAAACCCTGTTGAATTTGGGTCCCAAATGACTGAGTTGTCCCTTATTTAATGAAATCTGTGTTTTTTACTTGTAACGCGGACAGGTTGTCTTTAACATAACACATCAAAACACATGTTACTAGTGTGTGCAAAGTCAAGTCTTTTTAAGTATAGAATGACCTTCACTCCAAAACCCCGTCTGTAAAGTTTTGCGCCGATATTTCAACCTGTTTTGTTGTGAGAGTTAAAAACGTGATTTTGTAATCCCCATGCCAGTACTTTGTAAAAATTAATATTGGTCGACCAAAACAGGGCACATTTTTGCTTATAACATCCAAACCAAACATCCTCTAGCCATTAGATTTCACAGGGTAAATAAGAAAAATAGTAGCTTTCTTCCGATACCAAGATTTTGACCACTTCGGTAAAATCTGGGGTTCTGGTGACGAGGCTATTAGTGATTGGGACACAGCCCTTAAAAGGTGCATTTTCCGATCGTCTTTGGGACCCCCTGATTTACCCAGGAGTAGTAGCAATTTTTGATATTAGACTAAAGGCCGTATGTTTCTCATTGTCGCCCTGAAATTTGAGCCCTCAGCCCTCAAACACATTTTATTCCCAAGACATAAACAAAAAAAATGCTGAATTAATGGTTAGCCATCAATATTAGCACTGTATTGAATAGGGCGATGCAATGTGCATTATTGCTTCTACCATAAAAATCGCAAGTTTGTTTCTCAGGGTACTTGATGGGGCGTATGTGCAAGTGCCAGGCTCTTACATCAGGTAGAGAACACAATAGACATAAATCGGAACAAGCACCTTTAAATTTGGCAGCAAAATCCCAGCGCAATTAGATGATTGCTAAATAATCATCCAGAATTATTAAATGTCATTCATCAATTTGTGCTTCGATCCTTAGGTGAATTGATTCATGTTCGTTAATCTATAGACTCGGTAGAGTCTCAGATTGTAAATGTTTTTTTACAGCTTTTTGCTATTTATAAAATGTTCATGAACACAGCTCATCATGCCAACTAAATTGAAAACATCTGCACACTATGTCATGCTACACCGAAGGCAGTGAATTACATCGGCATTTCTTTTCATTTTGGCAAAGGTTGCAGGTCATCCACATCAATTAAAACAAATTAAAGCCATATTTAAAACAAATTCATAACCCCTCCTTTTAAGCTCGTATGTGACAGGATTGTCCAGAAGCATTTTGTTCTCAAAGGGGGACTCAGAGATTTTCTGGGGATGGCACCCTCGTATTTTGTAATAAATCGTATATTTTGCCTTTATATACATAATGCTTATACACATACTAATCACTGTGTGAAATAGTTAAGCTCAAATTGATGTCCTTCATATAGAAAATCACAATTTTGTAATACAATTCTGGATCTGGAAATTTAATTAAACATGGTATAAATCACAAAGGCAGTATTGCTGTGAATGTGAGGTGAATCTGGTCACCCCCGTTAGCTGGACAAAACCGGATTTAAAACTTTAGTTTTACTACTACTAATGCTACTATTACAGTATCCTATGGTACTGTTATACTATACATAAATGTTTACTACATCAAAACAAAAAAATCTGATTCATCTTAAACTTTGGAAATTAGCATTTTAGGTGACTACCGTTAGTTTTAGTTGACTATTTTTACTGGCTACTGTGTATAACAAAAATTCTGAATCCGGAATTTTTGTTCAAAAATTCCGATCCGGAATTTTGTAACAAAGTTGTGATTTTCTATATGAAGGACATCGATATATGTGGTTAGCTATTTCACACAGTGATTAGTATATGGACAAGCATTATGCAAAAACACAATTTGTTTGAAAATTGAGGGCGACAACCTCGGGAAATCTCTGAGTCTGCCTTTAAAGACCAATGTAGTGTTAATCGAGAAAAAAATAGTCTCTTCTCTAAATCATTGTGTAAAAAATGTGTTTTGATTACATAATCAAATTACGATGCGTGCGGTGTTCACTCTTTTCCTTTCTCCTTTCAGCATAACTCAGAACCATACTGCAACCCCTGCTACAAGAAAAACTTTGGACCAAAAGGTAAATCTGAACTAAGATTTCGAAGAGTTGTAAAAGTTCTGATAAAACAAAACGAAACCCATTTTACAGGTGGGTGGACTTCTCAAATTGTGTCAGTCGGTTGAGTCGGTTGACCCAAGAAATCACCACAATTTGTATAAAATGTTCTTTCACTAGTGTTACTCCCATTTTTTGTTGCCTGCCTTTGCAGACAAAGGCTGTCCGCTGTTGTTGTTATGATGTGTTGTCTGTTGTGAAAAAGGGTTAACATTTGCCTGTAATATTTGTATACTTTGGATTTCAACCAAATTGGATTCATAGGTGCAACATGGGATACATCATTAGTTGATGAGGTCAAAGGTAACATACCAAGGTCAAACGTCATGGGAGGTCAAGTTGTAAGATAGGTCAATTTTACATTTTCAGCCTAAGTTGAAAAATTTTGTTTATGAATATTGCACTGAAACCCTCATTTGTTTATGAGGTCAAAGGTAACATATCAAGGTCAAAGGTCATATAAGGCCTATCATTCACAAACCGCAATGGCAGGCAACACTAGCGGTCTTGGACCGCAATGTATTTTTAATTAAAATTTTTGAAATGGCTGATTTTACACGATAGGGGAGCAATTTTTTTTCAGAAAAAGAAAAGAAATAAATCTGGATTGTTTGGTCCTGTAGCACAGGGTTTTGTTTTTCATCATCTAAAAATTACGTGTATTTTACAATACTCCACAGCAAAGTGTATTCTGATTATAGATTTCTGATTTATAAGTGTATTTTGAGTATAGCCCCTCTGTGGACTCAGTGGCAGTGCCAGACCTCTTTTTCTGGAGGGATGGGTAGGGGTAGGGGAAGTGAAGATTTTGGGGAAAAGAATTTTTTTTTTGGGGGGGGGGGCATCTCCTCTCCCCCTCCCCCGGCACAGCAAAGCACCTATAAGTCAGGTCTTTTGCATTCCTATTGGTGCATAATGGGGGGGGGGGTCCAAGTGGTCCCCACCCCTGTGAAAATCACTTTGCCATTGGAATTTTTTAACAAAACTCATCATTGATGGAGAACATCAACAAGACCACGTAACAGGAAACAATTGAAAATTGGTTATACATATTTAAAATGGCGGTCTAATTTCCATTAAAAAAAAATTATGATGCCCAAAATGTTGCAATGTTAACTTTAAAAAAATTGGTGTTAAAATTTGATCAGGATAATTACAGGTACAAAAATGTAAGAAATGAAGACATTTTTATTCAGTCGTGTCTATGGACTCTCGATCACTTGAGCACTGTAAGTGTTAAAATGTTTGGATATTTTTTAGGTGTAATGGTACCAGGTATGAGATGAAATTGTAAAATTTGTATTCTCCTGTTACTTGTATATGATACCATGAATGAAAATACTCTGTATATTTCTATATTGATTTGACCCAAGACCTGTCAGTGTATTAAATAATGCCGGTTTCTTTGTGTTGATATTGACTGTTACTATCAATTATTATGAAATGAAATTTTCAGAGTACTACAACTTACCTGGGGATCAGAAAGTGTATTGAGTCAATCCCACAATGCACCAGTTTTGGGAAATTTCACCTCAAGGAGGTCATGTGATTCCACAAAAATCTTATTCGTAACACATAAAAACCTTGACTTTGAAACTCATTTTAGCCCACAATGTGCAAGTACTTCATTTTTAGTGTGATCATGAAATATCTTGTGGTTCTTAAACTTCTTGAGCACTTTTTATCCCTAAGTACTGACATGTGTTTAGTACAGTTCAGTATAGGCACACTGCATTGCATTCTGGGATTGATTCAAAATACCCTCTGCCTGGTGATTAATCAGCGGGAAAGATGGAAAATGGTTGTTTGATCAATCAGTTAATCAATTATATTATTCATTAAAAACATTTTCAATCCTATATTTGGAAAATTCAAGAGATTATAATTAAATCAGGTGTTCTCAATAGGCGACCCGCGGGCCAAATTCGGCCCGCCAACCATTGGTTTTTTTTGCCCTCGACTTCCTCTAAAATATAAAAGGAAACATAAGAAATTCAGATGTATTTGGCCCTCAAGTAGGAACTTTCAAATATGTTCAGCATTCTTTGGCTCTTCAGTTATAAAATTTGAGAACCCCTGGATTATATAATAATGACAATATAGCCATTTGTATATATAGTAGCTTTAGCAAATGCTCAAAGTGCTGAAGAAATTATTATCATTTTGCTTATATTTTGCTTCATTTTACTTCTGGCATCCTAATAATCAGTACTACCTGTTCCAAGGCCGGGTTGTCGGCAGCTAACCATCACCCCCATAGCGTTTCTAAAGAAATTCGATGAGGAGGGTAGTTGGTTACCCTGGTAAAATTAAAAAAAGATCTACCGACAAGGGTGTCGGCTCTGGAGAGCTAATGGTGGCCATCCAGCACAGTGACGTCAGGAAAGGCATCCGGTCAATTATCTTTTGCTCCAATCAATCCTCACACAGTAGAATTGCTGTGAATATGAGGTGAATCCGACTACTCCCCATTAGCCGGGACAATACAGGATTTGAAACTTTGGTTTACTTACCTACCTGTGTAGGATTGTTGTAACTTTAACATCAACAAATTTGTTTATCACATGAATATCACAGACTCATACTCATTGATAGTAAAGTCACAAAGGTCACCTACCGGTTAAACAGGGTGGATGCCGAAAGAATCAACTCCGGTGTGTGCTTTATTGTGTTTAACACCATACACTCTGGAGTGGTTTTAATATGAAATCATTCTGTTTACTCATAAGGGTGTTGATTTGGGCTTAATTATTTCAGGTGAGGGCTAATAAGCTTTATAACCATGCAAGAATATCAATTTTGACAAATTTTTGAGGGTGCACTATTTTCCAATTGTGCCGGTGTCTCTTTAAAGGGTCTTCCACTTCTCAGGAAAGCCTTTTATCAGTAAATTACAAGTTCAATTAATATATTTTTCAATTCATTCTAAACCAATCAATCAATTGTTAATCAATTCTTGTTCTTCATCTTAGGATATCACAGCTCGGGCTCCTCCATGCCAGATAGTTACCCATCAAGGAACTAACGAAAGCAGCTCTCGGCGATGATCAGCGATTCATGCTTTACCAGGTGCTTATGTATTCACATGGAATTATTAACTCAACAGTTTTGTCGCTCAGTAATCGTTTTCTTCCAGTCTTAAGGTAACAAAGAACCCATGGGAGTGTGAAGTTTCACTTTGTTAATCAGGTGAACCATATTGTTGTTAAGTTCACCTGTTCTTTGAATTTTTCTGATATTAATAGGCAATTTCTGCAGAGGGCATAATTGGATATCATTTAATCTCTCAATAACATTGTGTCACATCAAAGGGATTGGGGGAGGCAAGTCAAAATTTTAAGTAAATTGCCATGATTTTTTTTAAATTTTTAAAGAGGAAATACATTTGTGTAGTTAAGAAAACCATGCTAATTTGCACTGGTATTTGAAGCAATATGATTGAGAAAGACAATTTTTTAATTGAAAAATTGATACGAATTATAAATATTTGATATGTATAATCTTTACATACATAATATGATACTCCCACCTCAACCCCAAATTGGACATTATTTATCTACTTCCTATTTTTCTGTTTGTGAGCGCACAACCCTAAATCACTCCACGTTTGGGGGATATTTGCAGTCCTTTGGGGCCGTTTTTCCATGAGGGTGGTATAATTTAATAAAAGTGAAAGAGTATGCTTATGCTCGCTGAGATTATCACAACATTTTGAAATTCAGATTCTTTGTAAAGTAGGCCCTCGACTTCCGCCCTGGTCGAAAACGGCTATGAGGCATGTCCGCGTCTGCTCAAAATAGTTGTGGCGCTGTTCATATGCTTTTTCTTAAAATCTGTACTAGAATTAAATAAAAGGGTAAATTCCTTTTTGGTTTTGGTGTTATAGGGAAAAAATGGTAATCAAAATATCAAAATTTTTCACCGCGGGGTGCAAATAAGGGCACGATGTGGGGTACTTTTACGTGTATTCATGGAGCGTATTATAGTGGGGTGCGCCTTGAATGCTATGCCGGGAAATCTCTTCAATTTTCACTATTTCGAGTCTGAAAAGACCTAGTATTTCTTTAAATATTTGGAGATTTTGCATTAGACATTCTATATTTGACCAAATCGCATATAAAAATTAATGCTTAATAACGTTTATAACCAAAAGAAATCGCTTGAGACCCAAAAAAAGGTGCTCATGAATGGGTGGTGGATTTTTTGCCGTGTTTTTGCTATTGACAACCACAATATCCCTTTTTCTCAATCCGATTGAGAATACAGATGGTTGACCCCCTTCGTGAAATCAAACTAGTACATTGAAATTCATAAAACGGCGTGGTATGTGTTTACGACTAAAAAGACGAATTGAATAGCTAATATCTCGTCCAGTTCGCTTTTTTCTCGTTTCAAGGGAAGCGGGATGTCAAAACCCGCGTTTATCTTCTTCATTTTTTTTAAACCAAAAAAAAGAAAAGCGTGCGTCGAGTTTAAACATTGTAATTTAAAATACTCCACCACCACCCTAATCCCTAAGGTATTGTTTCAAGACGAAAACACCATTTGCAAGGTTTTCTTGACTTTATATGAAATATGTTTCAGAAGAAAAAAGTAGAAAAAGTACACTCAAAGATGCGAAAAATACTATTTTCCCCCCACCCCTACCCCTTATTATTTTTGCACGGCAATCCTGTCATACATGCTCTTAGTGACAGCCGTGCGAGGGGGGGGGTGTCCGTGCCAAATAAGATATCCATTACAATTGTGTGTTTCAATGTATTATTTACATTTCTTGAGCAATTCAAAGATGTGTTTGAATCTCACAAATCACAACTTAGTTCCCCACAAATTGTTTTAACAGTTGTATTTCTTTGAGTAAACACGGTAAAGAGTGCCAAAATGCACGCAAATGGATGTTTTAGAATATAATAATAAAATCCAATTAACTTGGAGAGCCGAACTCCCGTTTCATGTGTCGTGGGGGAAGGAAAAAATGGCAACTTTTTTCGTAAAAAGGTCCATATTTGTACAAACTTAAAAACATCAAAACAAGTTTTTCAATGTGTTGATGGGCGCACAACTTAAATCACCTCCACGGTTGGGGGAATGGTATGTAGTTCCCCGGTAAAATAACAAAACGTGCGTGAGATATTTTCCAGTCCTTTGGGGTGACCTGTTTCCAGTGAGGGTGGTATATTATAAATAAAAGTGAAAGAGTTATAGCTTGATGATCGCTGAGATTATCAAAAAAGTTTGAAATTCGATTCTGTGTAGAAAGTAGGCCCTCGTCTTCCGGCCCTGGTCTAAAATGGCTATGAAGCGTGCACGTCGGCTCAATATAGTGGTGGCGCTGTTCATATGCCTTTTTTTCTTAAACTCTGTACTAGAATTATATAAAAAATGGTAAATTCCTTTGAAAGTTTTCAGTTGTGTTCTATATGGAAATGGTATCAAAATAGGGTCACGCGGGGTGGAAATCAAGGGCCTATGTTTACTTTTACGTGTAAATTTCAATGGAGCTTAATTTATGGTGTGCGCCCTTTCCCTATATTGAAACATTGATCCTTTTTCGGTGCGTGGAGCACCATGGTGCTCGAGTGGCACCGTGTTGTAGTTTGCAATGAAAATTATAACTGTACCAATTCAACCTTTATTAATGCCCCCCCCCTTTTTAAAATATGGTAAATATTCGTGTAATCTGTACTAAATAAAAAGGGAACCATTTGGCATGAAGTAATGCCAAAACTTTGTCTTTTTGTTTTTTTTTTCCAGCTGAGAGGAAGACGTCACTAGGAAAAGACCTGGCACAGAGATGTCTGAATGTTATGGCTTTTAACAAACACTTAATCCGGGAGCACACTCGGAGGTAGGTATCATTAATCAAATTATCCCAGTTGTGTCCAAAAAAAAAAAACGAGACCACTTTGGTGGCAGGTGCCATAAGTTTGAACAAAAGCACGTGTGTACTACTTATTCTTGGTTGTACGGTAAGATGAGACTGTTGCTAATATCCCTGAAAAGTTTATAAAGGTAAGAGTCAATTTTTTTAAGTAAGATATGACCCCAGAAATCAAGTACCTGCAGGCCCATTTAACCAAAATTGAGACTTATTATACAAATACGTCAACTGTAAATGTTTTTTGCGCCCAAAACCAACCAAATGAATCTCCAATTCCAACCAACCATTTTCCCCGTTTTAAAAATCAGTGCCTGTGCTGTGCAACAAATATTAATCTGAATGTTCCATTGGTAATAAAAGCTAAAAACATGCATTTTTAAACACACTTAAAAGATCGAATTAGACTTTATGGGCAACAACTCTTCGTATTTCCAAATAAGACTGCATTGGGGTTAGAGCAAATTCAATTCATCATCTTTTGTGGACGCACAACACAAAGAGTTATCTAACCCCAACCTTTAAATTAATGACCAAATGAATATACTGATATTGTTATTTAGTTTTGTGTTGAAAAACATAAAGTTGAGACAGTAATATTATTTTCAGTAAAAGCAGGCTGCAGTGGCCGTGTTATAAACCATTTTCTGTAATGTGGAGGTTGTTTATGACTTAATCATAGTTTTATATCTCTTGAAACATATTTATCACCAATAAATTAAAAATGTTTTTTAATTATTATCAGTTTAAATAAAAATTATGTACATGGCAGTCATGTTACACCAGTATAAGTTTGTTCTGTAAGAAATTGGGGCAAGTAAATGTTGATTGCCAATCAATATTGTATTGCCATTTGTTTTTCTTCATTTGCCATCTTGTGGTTAACCAGCTCCTCAGTTTTTGTAAAATGGGTTCTGCGGGTTACTTGTTGTTGGGGTCAATCTTAACACTTACTATTTACTCTACCTTAATGAACTTTCAGGAACATTACTAACAGGTCCATCTTACCTTACAACCAGAATAAGTAGTCATCTTGCTTTTTGGTTCAAAACTTATGGCGCTCCTTCCACCAAGTGTTGCTTTTTTTTTTGGCACACAGTAAAGTGGTCTATCGGCCATGCAAAATTCATTCATGAATTTTTTGAATTGTAAAATGGGTAGCACCGCCCACCCTTCCGGTCCATTTTTTTCAAATAGATTTTCTCTTTCTGCCCGCCAACTGCCATTAGTTACATTATTGCAGCTGTTTGGATAGTAACAGAGTGTCCAATATCCCCTTAAAACACCCCGGGGGGCCCATTCAAGGCTTAGTAAACTTTTATGGCAAATTATTCATACTAATTATAAACAGTAGTTTAATTAGCTTTTTTCAAAACCAAACCGGGTTGGAATTCGGGTCACAAATGACTGAGTTGGCCCTTATTTAATGAAATTGGTGTTTTTTACTTGTAACGCGCGTACAGGTTGTCTTTAAACATAACACATCAAAACACATGTTACTAGTACAAGTCTTTTTAAGTATCTAATGACCTTCACCCAAAAACCCCGTTCTGTAAAGTTTTACGGCATGGTCAACCCTGTTTTGTTGTGAGAGTTTAAAACCGTGATTTTAACCCCATGCCAGTACTTGTAAAAATTAATATTGGTCGAACCAAAACAGGGGGCACATTTTTGCTTATAACCTCCAAACCAAACAATCCTCTACCATTAGATTTCACATGGTAAATAAAACAATGTAAGCTTACTCTTATTCTTTTCTTCTTCCGTATAACCAAGATTTTTGGACCACTTCGGTAAAATCTGGGGTCTGGTGACGAGGCTCTTAGTGATTGGGACTGCCCTAAAAGGTGCATTTTCCTTCCGATCGTCTTTGGGACCCACAGCCCTGAGTTACCCATGAGTAGTATCCGATTTTTGATATTAGACAAGGGCGTATGTTTTTCTCATTGTAGCCCTGAAATTTGAGCCCTCCAGCCCTCAACCCCATTTTAAGTGCCCAAGACATAAACAAAAAAAATTCTAATTAAATGGTTAGCCATCAATATTATCACTGTAGAATAGGGCGATGCATGTGCATTATTGGCTTCGACCATAAAAAATGCAAGTTTGTTTTTCTTTCTCAGGACTTGCAATGGGGCGATTGCAAGTGCCAGGCTCTTCCCCACAACATCAGTAGAGAACACAATAGACATAATCGAAAACAAGCACCTTTAAATTTGGCAGCTCAAAATCCCCAGCGCAATTAATGATTGCTTAATAATCAGCCAAGAATTATTAAATGTCATTCATCAATTTGTGCTTCGATAGGTGAATTGATTCAGTTTGTTATCTTAGACTCATTGGATAGTCTCAACTGTTGTTTTTTTTACAAGACTTTTTGGCTATTGAAATGTTCTGAACAACAGCTCATCATGCCTACTAAATTGAAAACATCTGCCACTATGTCCATCTACATACAAACACCAAGACAGTGAATTACAATCGGCATTCTTTCATTTTGGCAAGGTTGCAGGTCTCCACATCAATTACAACAAATTAAAGCATATTTACAAACAAATTCATAACCCCCCTTCCTTTTAAGCTCGTATTGACAGGATGGTCCGGAAGCATTTTTGTTCTCCAAGGCAGACTCAGAGATTGTCTGGGGGAGGCGCCCTCGTATTTGTAATAAATCGTATATTTTGGCCTGTTATATACATATGCTTTATCACAACTAAGCACTGTGGTGAAATAGTTAAGCTCTATTGACGGGTCCTTCATAGAGAAAATCACAATTTTGTAATACACTTCTGGATCTGGAAATTTAATTAAACATGGTATAAATCCTCAACCAAGGCCAGTGATTGCTGGAATTGAGGTGCATCTGGTCACCCAACCCCGTTAGCTGGACAAAAACCGATTTTAAAACTTAGTTTTACTACTACTAATGTACTAATTACAGTATCCTAATGGTACTGTTATACATACATAAATGCTTTACTACAATCAAACAAAAAAATCTATTCCTCTTAAACTTGGAAATAGCATTTTAGGTTACTATACCGTTATTTTTAGACTATTTTTAACTGCTCTGTGTATCAACAAAATTCGTAATCCGGAATTTTTCTTTTCTCAAACAGTCTGATCCTGAATATTGTGTAACAAAGTTTGATTTTCTATATGAAGGACATCGATATGATGGTTAGCTATTTCACACAGTGATTAGTATATGGACAAGCATTATTCAACGAACGCAATTTGTTTGAAAATTGAGGGCGGCCCTCCTCAGGAAATCTTCTGAGTCTTCTGTCCTTTTAAAATCAATGTCAGGTTACGAGAAAAAAATTCAATTGTGTAAAAAATGTGTTTTTGATTACAGATCAAATACTTGCCTGCTTTGTATCACTCTTTTCCTTTCTCCTTTCAGCATAACTCAGAACCATACTGCCACCCCTGCTACAAGAAAAACTTTGGACCAAAAGGTAAATCTGAACTAAGATTTCGAAGAGTTGTAAAAGTGTTCTGATAAAACAAACGAACCCATTTTACAGGTGGGTGGACTTTCTCAATTGTGTCATTCGGTTGATATCGGTTGCCCCAAGAACACCACCAGTTGGGTGGGGTGGGGTATAATTTCAAATGTTCTTTCCACTAGTGTTACTTTACTCCCATTTTTTGTTGCCTGCTTGCAGAAAGACACATAGGGGATCACTTTGTCCGCTGTTGTTGTTGTATAGTCTGTTGATGTTGTCTGGTTTATGAAAAGGGTTTCACATGGCAATGGCAAATGAATTTCGCTATGTCTATTGTCCTTTGTGGTACATTTGTAGTTGTTTGCAGTCATGACAGCTTAGTAACTTCAGAGATAAAGGCCTAAGCTCTTTCTGTCCATGTCATAAACTTGAGGGCTTAAACCTAAACAGGCCAGCGTTCATGTGAGTTTGAGGCATGTTAGGACAGGTGTTAATCAATCTCACCTTTTTAGGTGCGATTAATCCTTATTAACACATAACTTCTGGCCTACATGCCTAGCATGTCTAGGCTGGCCTAGGAGGCTGGCCTAGCGGGCCTAGGCAGGCCTAGCTAGGCCTGGGCATTGCTCATATCAACATTTAACATGCCATCATCAAATCAACTAATGTTTTTTAAAATAACTCTGGCTTTTTCAAATATCAAATCCAAAGGAAATGAAGTGACGGAGGGCTAGGCCTCAGCCACGAGAAAATGCCCCAGCAGATCTTGCACATATGAAGTTGGAAGTAGAAGGTGCACCCTACATTTGGACACTTTGAGACAACGTTTTTCTCTGACTATAGGCCTAGCCTGTGCTTTAGAATTTTGGTATCACGTAATGACCGCCTTAATATTGCCACAACCAGTTGGAACAGTGACATGACATTATATGATATATTGTAAAGTTGTGGAGTTGTTTGTGCATCTCCTGTGTGTAACCAGATAATTTTACCTGAACTAGGCCATTAGCCAACGGCCCTGGGTAAAGCCCCGACTAGCCTGCCTTGCTATGCCACACTTTGTCGATTACCACCAAATACGTGTGGAAATTATTCGGTTATCGTTTTGCGTCCAAGCTTTTACAGTACAGAATCATTCACGCTATGCAAAATATACCACTGCGTTTCTTGCGCTGTTGTTGTGCCAACATTATTATTCCATAGCAGTTCACACTGTTATTGTTATGAGGCCCCTATTCTACAATTGGGCTGTGCCTCCCAATTATAACTCACGCCACTCACGTACTGCAGCACATCAGTCAGTGAGATACAGAAAAGAGGATCCAGAGAAAAACCATACACATTCAAACGGACAAATCATATAAACACACCCCGTCAAAAATTTACCCGCGAATGACTGCTGCTTTAAATATCTTCAGGTGAGGGCATGCAGCCAAGAAATCATATTTTATTGTACATTTGGTTTAACGGCACGTAAAAGCGATATCTTGACAAAAAATTATGATTTTTTTATATGTTGTCAAGAGGCTGGTTGGATAAACCTTTTTTTGTTTATCCAAAGCTGTGTCATACTATCGCTAGAAGTAATAACGACTTAAATACGACTTGACTAGGGGGGTCAGACACAACTGCTGGATTGGCATTGGGATTTGCCAAACGGTAACAGTAATTTCAACAACTCATTTTTTTCCCCCAAGAGTCAAAGACCCTTGAGGTCAAATTGGTCAAGAGTCAAATGAAAAATGAAGGTCAAATTGGTATTTTATTGAAAATGACTTGTCACAATTTTGTTCTTTGTGTTTAAAAAAATTAACAAACCGCGGCTTTACAATGTCCAAGCATGTGCCTGTAAACCGCATGGCTTTACTCATTTATAATGTAAAGCCTTTCATTTGTAAACAATGGCAAATGGCCCTTTAATTTGTAATATGGAATGACCCTTATTTTCATGATAATGACCCTTTAATTCTAATGAAGACCCTTTATTGAACACGAAAACCCTTTAATTGATAAATGAAGAATTACCATTTAACTGGTAATGTAGGAATGACCCTTTAATTGGTAAATGAAGAATGAAGCCTTATTTGGCAATGAAGGACTGACTCTTTATTTGGTAAATGAAGGAAGGGCCCTTTAATAGGCAAATGAAGGATGACCCCTTTAATTGGTAAATTAAGGAGGGACTCCTTTAATTGGTAAATGAAGGAATGGCCCCTTTAATTGGTAAATGAATGAATGACCCTTTAATTGGTAACTTCTGTAAGAAGGAATGACCCTTTAATTGGTAAATGAATGACCGTTAATTTGTAAACCAAAGGAACGACCCCTTTAGTTGCTAATGAATAAATGACCCTTTAAATTGGTAAAGAAGGTATGACCCTTTAATTGGAAATAAGGAAATGACCCTTTAATGGTAGTGAACAAAATGGCCGCAAAATGGATAAGACGACAACATTTACTAGCCCATCCTGTCATTTTTAGCGTCGATGAATTAATCGAAGAGCTCCGATCCGGAGAGCTCTGGATCAAACAACTTAACAAAAAAGTCATGCCGTGATGATACCTACCTATCAATGGTATGGAAGCACTCATTCCACTGCACGCGGTCATTGTCTCAAATGACATCATGTGAGCAGCGGGTCAAGGTCTAAGCCCGTGGCCAGTCCCAGGGCATTGGGTCTTTTCAAGAGTACAACAAGAACACATGGGACTTTTCCCACCAAAAAAAAGACACATTGCAAAAGTAAATCAGTGCTTGAAAAATGGAATGATGCCGCCGTGTTTTTGCGAATCTAGTATTGTTCGTCGTGCAACCACAAAGCAACTTGGCAAGCGATCATGATGGTAATATTGCAAATCAAGTCACGTAGGTGCTTGTTTGGGATTTCCCATAGTCCTCCTGAATGGGGGGGGGGGGGGGGTCCGGGAAGGTGGGAGGTGGTAAAAATAAATAGGAAATGATACCAATACAAAGATAAATATAAATTAATAACCAATAAAGCAAATAACAAATAACCCATGAATAAATAAACAGAAAATAAGTAAAACAAAGAATAAAAAAATGAATCAAACAATAAATCAACAAAAATACACAATCAACAAAATGAATGTACAAATATTAAAACCACAAATAAATACAAATAACGAAATGCAAATTCACATGGAAAAATGAAGAAATGAAATTATAAAAAAAATTTAAATACAACACAAAGTGATAAATGAACAATATAAAATACAAAAAAAAATAAAATTGTAATGGATAATAAGTTGCATGAATAAACAAAATTAAATTCACAAATAGACAAAAGATTAAAATAAATAACAAATAGACTGACAAATGAACAAATAAATTTCATAAACCTGTAATCAACAATAAAAACAAAACAAATACAACAAATAAACAAATGAATTTACAAATAAACCAAATACAAATAACCAATGCAAATTCACAAATGGAAATGAAGAAAGTAAAATTATATCAAATTAAAAATGTAAATACCAAAGTGGATAAATGAACAAATATCAATACAAACATAAATAAATGAATGGATCATAATTTGTATAATAAAACAAATTATAATATACAAACATAATAAAAAATAATACAAATAGATTGACAAATGAACCATACATAAATGAACAATAATCACAAAAAAATACACAAATACCAAAATGACTGTACAAATTTAAAATAAAAATAAATACACATAACCAATTGGCAAATTCACAAAACTACACAAATGGAAAAATGAAGAAATAATTTTTAATAAAAAATGTGATACCAACGTGGATAAATGCACAAATAATAACTACAAAAAATGAACATTGTAAAATGGATACTAATTGAATGATAAACAAAATTAAATTAATACATAGACAAAGATCATAAAAAATAGATAGCAAATCGACAAAAAAAAAAAAATCAAATTAAAATGATAAATGAAAATAAATGTATTACAAATAATGTGAAAAAACCCCGAAGAAACGTTCGTTCATTACCATGACTGAGTGAAAACTCAAAACTCGTCTGCATGTCTGGCCAGCGATCTTCATTAAACCATGTCAACATTGCAATATTGAAATGTTTGGATGCTCTACAACTCATGCTTAAATACTCAATGACCCTTGTTTTGTTTGTAAGCCCGGGAACTTTGAAATCTACGACAGCATTGGTTCGGGACTGTATTAATCCAACTCTGTATGACGGGTTATGGGAGCGTGGAACAGCTCAGGCCTCATGTCATGACCATGTGACTTTGGCCATGCATGATGACTGTGAGATCGATTACGTAGTAGTTTTAGGGATACAGCGAAAAGTTGAGGTTAAACACTTAAAATAGCTTACCGTACACTTCATGTTATATTGAATATTCTCTGCAAAAGCTGTGTACCTTGTTAAACAATATTCCAGCCGCGAATTCAGAAACTCAAAGGAGCTCCCTATCACTGTCAATGTCTTGTCAGACACCACCCTACCCCGCACGCTGGTAATTTGTTCAGTGATGTCATAACCTTCAACTGCGCATAAAATCTGCATCTTATTTTCAAGCAATCCATATCCGACGATTACCCAGGGTTTGTTTATAACTATCGAAAGTTGTATTTTTAATTTAATACTCACCCAAAAGTGTATAAATTCCAGCTCTGAAAACGGCGAACATGGTCGAAACTTCCTTCCCACACCTTTCAGTTTGACACTCGAAATGCCCCTGAACATGGATTAAATTAAAAAATTTTCAATTGTCACTTTTCTGATTGGATAGCCAAAACTGTTACACTCTCTGGGATAATGACGTATTATTTACTACTGGGATTCGCCTGAGACTTTACTATTATATTCGAGGGAAGACGGCTATCAAAAAAAATTTGAATTGGAGTTTAAAGTGATATATTCTTTGGTAGATATGAAACTATGGTTATTAAGGACAATAATACTTTGCACCCATCATTTTTTTTGTCATTGTTTGAAATCTTTGGTGTTGGTTTTTGGCCTCGGTATTTTTCCTAGGGAGCTGACGCTCCTCGAAAAATACCTCTCCCAACAACCCAAAGATTTCACCAAGGACCAAAAAAAAGATGGGTGCAAAGTTCTTAATTGTCATTTAATACCGTATGTTTCAATATCTACCCAATAAATCTCTCACTTTAAACTCCAATTCAATTTTTATTTTGAAGCCGTCTTCCCTCGAATATAATAGTAAAGTCTCCAGGGAACCCCAGTAAATAATACGTCATTATCCCAGTCACAAGTTTTGACCATCAGAAAAGTGCAATGAAAAATTTTTTAATCCATGTTCAGGGCATTTCGAGTGCAACTGAAAGTGTGGTGTAAGAATGTTTGCCATGTTTGCTGTTTTCAGAGCTGGAATTTAATACACTTTTTGGCTGTTGATATTAAATTAAAAAATACAACTTTCGAATAGTTAAACAACCCTGGGTAATCGTACGGATATGGATGCTTGAAATAAAGGCGATTTTTATCGCAGTATGAAGTTATGATAACATCACTCTCACAAATTTACCAGCGTGGCGGGTCTGACCATGACCATTGACAGTGATTCGGGAGTCCTTTAGTTTCTGGAATTCGCGGCTGGAATGATTTGTTTTAACAAAGGGTACCAGCTTGTCAGAGAATATTCAAATATACCATGAAGTGTACGGTAAGATATTTTCAGTGTTTCACCTCACTTTTCGCTGTTATCCCTAAAAACTACGTAATCGATCTCACAGTCATCATCATGGGCCATAGTCAAATGGTCATGACATGAGGCTGAGCTGATCCCACGTATCCCCTAACCCGTAAATACAGCGTATACCTCCCAGAACCACTGCTGTCGTAGATGTCAAAGTTCCCGGCCTTACAAAAACAAAACAAGAGTCAATTGAGTATTTACGCATGATTTGTTAGACATCCAACATTTCATATTTGCAATGGTTTACGTGGTTTAATGAAGATCGCTGGCCAGACATGCAGAGTTTTGAGTTTTCACTCAGTCATGGTAATGAACGAACGTTTCTTTCGGGGTTATTCTTTTCACATTATTTGTAAAGTACATGTATTTCATTGATCCATTTTTAATTTGATTTTTTTTTTTGTCTATTGGCTATTTATTTGTTTTATTATCTTTGTCTAGTATTAATTTAATTTGTTTATTCCTTCAATTATTATCCATTACAATTGTTTCATTTTTTTGTATTATATTTGTCATTTTCACTTTTGTGTATTCACATTTTTTATAAAATTGTATTTTCTTCATTTTTCCCTTTGTGTAGTTTGGAATTTGCATTGGTTATTTGTATTTTAGTTTTATTTTAAGATTTGTACATTCATTTTGTTTTTTGTGTATTTGTTTTGTTTATTATTGATTCCATTTTTTATGTATTTGTTCATTTTCCATCTATTTGCTATTTATTTTTTATTATCATTTGTCTATTTATTAATTTTGTTTATTCATAACTTTATCCATTTGCAATTTGTTATTAATTTTTGTATTTATATTTGTTCATTTATCCACTTTTGTGTATTTAGCATTTTTTAATTTGATATAATTTTATTTCTTCATTTTTCCCATTTTCTAATTTGCCTTTGGTTATTTGTTTTTGGTTTTAATATTTTACATTCATTTTGTTTATTTGTGTATTTGTTTGTTTATTTATTGTTTGTTCTTTATTATTTATTTGTTCATTGTCCGTCTATTTGTTATGTATTTTTCTATCTTTGTCTATGTGTTAATTTAATTTTGTTTTTTCAATTCAAATTATTATCCTTTACAATTTTTTATTATTTTTTTGTATTTTTTTGTTATTTATCCACTTTGTGTCTTTTTTAAATTTTTTTATAAATGTCATTTCTTCATTTTTCCATTTGGTGAATTTTGCATTTCGTTATTTGTATTTATTTTTTGTTTAATATTTTGTACTTCATTTTGTTATTTGGTATTTGTTTTATTGATTGTTTTGATTCATTTTTTATTTCTTGTTTTACTTATTGTCCTGTTATTTATTCACTGGTTTATTGTTTATTTGCTTTATTTGGGTTTATTTATTTATATTTATCTTTGTATTGGTAAATCATTTCCTATTTTTATTTTTCTACCACCTCCACCTTCCCGGACCCCCCCCCCCCCATTCAGGGGAACTATGGGGACATCCCAAACAAGCAGTACGTGACTTGCTTTGCATATTACATTCATGATCTCTTGCAAGTTGCGTTGTGCACGAACAATACGCGATTCGCAAAAACACGCCGGCATTTCATTGTTTCAAGCACTGATTTTACATTTTGCAATGTCTTTTTTTGGTGGGAAAAGTACCCCTGTCCGTCGTGTTTTAGTCTTGAAAAGACCCACTGCTCTGAGACTGTCCATCGGCTAGACCATTACCCGATGCTCACATGATGTCATGAGAACATGACCGCAGTGCAGTGCATGATGATTACCATACCATGTACGGTTATGTATCAATCACGGCATGAACTTTTTCTTCAGTTGTTGATCCAGAGCTCTCCGGATCGGAGCTCTTCGATTAATTCATCGACGCTAAAAATGACAGGATGGGCTAGTAACTGTTGTTGACGTCTTCATCCATTTTGTCCGCCATTTGTTCACTTACCATTAAAGGGTCATTCCTTATTTGCCAATTAAGGGTCATACCTTTATGTACGCATTAAGGGTCATTTCATTACATTTAGCAACCAAGGTTCGTCCTTGTTTACCAATTAACGGTCATTCATTACCCATTAAAGGGTCATTCCTTCATTTACAATAGTTACCAATTAAAGGGTCATTCATTCATTTACCATTAAAGGGAATTCCTTCATTACAATTAAAGGGTCACTCCTTCATTTACCAATTAAAGGGTCTTCCTTCCTTTGCCTATTAAAGGGCCCTCCTTCATTTACCAAATAAAGAGTCATTCCTTCATTTCCCAATTAAAGGCTCATTCCTTCATTTACCAATTAAAGGGTCATTCCTCCATTTACCATTAAATGGTTCATTCCTTCCTTTATTCAATTAAGGGTTATCCTTTGCCAAGTAAAGGGTCTTCATTGACGAATTAAAGGGTCATTCCATCAGGAATAAAAGGGTCATTCCATCATTTACAATTAAAGGGCCATGGCCTGATTACTAAATTAAGGCGTTAATTATAAAGAGTAAAGCTGCGGTTAAGGCACATGCTTGGATCCATGTAAAGCCCGCGGTTAAAAAACACCGGAACAAAATTTTGACACTCAATTTCATAATACAAATTTTTGACCCCTTCATTTTTCCATTGACTCTTGACAATTTTACCTCAAGGGTCTTTGACCGTCTTGGGAAAAAAATGAGTGAATTACTGTTACCGTTTGAAATCCCAAATGCCCAATCCAGCAGATTGTGTCTGCCCCCCTAAGTTCAAGTCGTATTTAAGTCGTAGCCTACTTCTTAGCGTAGTAATGACAGTTGGTAAACAATTGTTTATCCACCAGCCCTTGACAACATAGAAAAAAATCATATTATTTTGTCAAATCTCGCTTTTACGCGGTAAACCAATGTCAATTTACTAAATTATATTTCATGGCTGCAATGCCCTCCCTAAGAGATATTTAACAGCAGCAGTCATTCGCCGTTAAATTTTTTACCGGGGTTGTGTTATATGATTTTGTTCGTTTTGAAGTGTATGGTTTTTTCTCTTGACTCCTCGTCTGTCATCTCACCTGACTGCGGCTGCTGCAGTACGTGAGTGTCGTGAGTATAATTGGTAGCACAGCCCCAATCGTAGAATAGGGGGCCTCATAACACTAACAGTGTAACTGATAGGAATAAGGTGGCACACAACAGCGCAAGAAACTCATGTGTATATTTTGCATAGCGTGTATGATTCTGTACTGTAAATGCTTGGACCGCAAAACGGTAACCGAATAATTTCCACCTATTTTGGTGGTAATCGACAAAGTGAAGCATAGCAAGGCAGGCTAGTCGGTGCTTTACCCTGGCCGTTGGCTATATAGGCCTAGGTCTCAGGCTATAATTATCTGGTTAACACATGAGCATTGCACAACAACTCCACACTTTTCAATATATCATATCAATGGGTCATTCCCTGGTCCAACTGTTTGTGCAATAATTAAGGGTCCTTACGTGATACAAAACTTCATAAAGCACAAGCCTAGCCTATAGTCAGGAGAAACTTGTCTCAAGTGTCCAAATGTAGTGTGCACCTCTACTTCCAACTTCAGATCGTGCAAAGATCTGCTGGGCTTTTCATGTTGGCTGAGGCCTAGCCCTCCGTCACCATTCATTTCCTTTTGGATTGATCTTTGAAAAAGGTCCATAAAAGAAGGAGGTTATTTTTAAAAAAAACTTTAGTTGATTCTGATTATTTCATGTTCAATGTTGATATGAGCCATGCCAGCCTAGCCTATTGCCGCCTAGGCCAGCCTAGCCTAGCCTCCTAGGCCAGCCTGACATCTAGGCTGTAGGCCACACGTATGTTTTAATAAGTATTAAATCTCACCTAAAAGTGAGATTGATTAACACCTGTCCTACATGCCTAAACCAATAACTGCTGGCCTTTTTAGGTAGCCCTAAGTTATGACATGGACGAAAGAGCTAGGCCGTTATACTCTGTAAGTTACTAGCTGTCATGACTGTCCACACGTACAAATTTTACGCACAAAGACAATAGAAAATTCAGAATCATTTGCATTTTCCATGTAACCCCTTTTTCCAACAGACATCATCAACAGACTTCTACAACAACAACAGCGGAACAAAGTGATTCCTATGTGTCGTGTCTGCAAAGGCAACAACAAAAAATGGAGTAACACTAGTGAAAGAACATTGGAAATTATACAACTTTGTGTGATTTCTTGGGTCAACCGACTCAACCCGACTGACACAATTGAGAAGTCCCCCACCTGTAAAATGGTTTCGTTTTTGTTTTATCAGAACTTTTACAACTCTTCGAAATCTTAGTTCAGATTTACCTTTTGGTCCAAAGTTTTTCTTGTAGCAGGGGTTGCAGTATGGTTCTGAGTTATGCTGAAAGGAGAAAGGAAAAGAGTGAACACCGCACGCATCGTAATTTGATTATGTAATCAAAACACATTTTTTACACAATGATTTTTTCTCGATTAACACTACATTGGTCTTTAAAGGCAGACTCAGAGATTTCCCGAGGTTGTCGCCCTCAATTTTCAAACAAATTGTGTTTTTGCATAATGCTTGTCCATATACTAATCACTGTGTGAAATAGCTAACCACATATATCGATGTCCTTCATATAGAAAATCACAACTTTGTTACAAAATTCCGGATCGGAATTTTTGAACAAAAATTCCGGATTCAGAATTTTTGTTATACACAGTAGCCAGTAAAAATAGTCAACTAAAACTAACGGTAGTCACCTAAAATGCTAATTTCCAAAGTTTAAGATGAATCAGATTTTTTTGTTTTGATGTAGTAAACATTTATGTATAGTATAACAGTACCATAGGATACTGTAATAGTAGCATTAGTAGTAGTAAAACTAAAGTTTTAAATCCGGTTTTGTCCAGCTAACGGGGGTGACCAGATTCACCTCACATTCACAGCAATACTGCCTTTGTGATTTATACCATGTTTAATTAAATTTCCAGATCCAGAATTGTATTACAAAATTGTGATTTTCTATATGAAGGACATCAATTTGAGCTTAACTATTTCACACAGTGATTAGTATGTGTATAAGCATTATGTATATAAAGGCAAAATATACGATTTATTACAAAATACGAGGGTGCCATCCCCAGAAAATCTCTGAGTCCCCCTTTGAGAACAAAATGCTTCTGGACAATCCTGTCACATACGAGCTTAAAAGGAGGGGTTATGAATTTGTTTTAAATATGGCTTTAATTTGTTTTAATTGATGTGGATGACCTGCAACCTTTGCCAAAATGAAAAGAAATGCCGATGTAATTCACTGCCTTCGGTGTAGCATGACATAGTGTGCAGATGTTTTCAATTTAGTTGGCATGATGAGCTGTGTTCATGAACATTTTATAAATAGCAAAAAGCTGTAAAAAAACATTTACAATCTGAGACTCTACCGAGTCTATAGATTAACGAACATGAATCAATTCACCTAAGGATCGAAGCACAAATTGATGAATGACATTTAATAATTCTGGATGATTATTAGCAATCATCTAATTGCGCTGGGATTTTGCTGCCAAATTTAAAGGTGCTTGTTCCGATTTATGTCTATTGTGTTCTCTACCTGATGTAAGAGCCTGGCACTTGCACATACGCCCCATCAAGTACCCTGAGAAACAAACTTGCGATTTTTATGGTAGAAGCAATAATGCACATTGCATCGCCCTATTCAATACAGTGCTAATATTGATGGCTAACCATTAATTCAGCATTTTTTTTGTTTATGTCTTGGGAATAAAATGTGTTTGAGGGCTGAGGGCTCAAATTTCAGGGCGACAATGAGAAACATACGGCCTTTAGTCTAATATCAAAAATTGCTACTACTCCTGGGTAAATCAGGGGGTCCCAAAGACGATCGGAAAATGCACCTTTTAAGGGCTGTGTCCCAATCACTAATAGCCTCGTCACCAGAACCCCAGATTTTACCGAAGTGGTCAAAATCTTGGTATCGGAAGAAAGCTACTATTTTTCTTATTTACCCTGTGAAATCTAATGGCTAGAGGATGTTTGGTTTGGATGTTATAAGCAAAAATGTGCCCTGTTTTGGTCGACCAATATTAATTTTTACAAAGTACTGGCATGGGGATTACAAAATCACGTTTTTAACTCTCACAACAAAACAGGTTGAAATATCGGCGCAAAACTTTACAGACGGGGTTTTGGAGTGAAGGTCATTCTATACTTAAAAAGACTTGACTTTGCACACACTAGTAACATGTGTTTTGATGTGTTATGTTAAAGACAACCTGTCCGCGTTACAAGTAAAAAACACAGATTTCATTAAATAAGGGACAACTCAGTCATTTGGGACCCAAATTCAACAGGGTTTGTTTTGAAAAGCTAATAAAAATACTTTTTATAATTTATGTATGAATAATTTGCATAAAAGTTTACTAAGCCTTGAAATTAGGGGTGGTTTTAAGGTATATTGGACACTCTGTACTATCCAACAGCTGCACTAATTTAACTACTTGCATTTGAGGGAGAAAATATCTTTGAAAAAAATGGACCATGAATGGGTCACCCATCTTCAATTCAAAAATTTCATTTGAATTGACTTTGCATGGCCTTATATACCGTGTGTCCCAAAAAAAAAACGCAACACTTGGTGGCAGGCGCCATAAGTTTTGAACAAAAGCATGTGACTACTTATTCTTTGTTGTAAGGTAAGATGGGACTGTTAGCTAATGTTCCTGAAAAGTTCATTAAGGTAGAGTCAATAGTTTTAAGATATGACCCCAACAATCAAGTAACCCGCAGAACCCATTTTACAAAAATGAGGAGCTGGTTAACCACAAGACTGGCAATGAAGAAAAGAATGGCAAATACAATATTGATTGGCAATCAACATTTACTTGCCCAAATTTCTTACAGAACAACTTATACTGGGTCAAATGACTGCATTTACATAATTCTTATTTAACTGATAATAATAAAACATTTTTAATTTATTGGTGATAAAATATGTTTCAAGAAGATATAAAACTATGATTAAGTCATAAACAAACTCCACATTACAGAAAATGGTAAAGACGTTGGACTGCAGCCTGCTTTTTACTGAAAATAATATTACGTTCTCAACTTTATGTTTTTCAACACAAAACTAAATAACAATATCAGTATATTCATTCTGTCATTAAATTTTGGGTTAAGATAACTCTTTGTGTGCCGTCACAAAATGATGATGAATGATTAGCTCTAATCCAATGCAGTCTTATTTGGACAATACGAAGAGTTTGTTGACCATACATTCCTAATTCGATCTTTTAAATGTGTTAAAATGCATGTTTTTAGCTGTTATTACCAATGGAAACATTCATATGTTAATATTTGTTGCAGCACCTGTATTTTTAAAAAGGGGAAAATGGTGGTTGGACTTGGAGATTCATATTGGTGGTTTTGGGCGCAAAACATACAGTGCCGTATTTGTAGTTAATAGCGCCTCAATTTGGTTAAATGGGTCCTGCAGGTTACTTGATTTCTGGGGTCATATCTTAAAAAATATTGACTCTACCTTTATAAACTTTGCAGGGATATTAGCTAACAGTCTCATCTTACCTTACAACAAATAATAAGTAGTCACGTGCTTTTGTTCAAAACTTATGGCACCTGCCACCAAGTGTTGCGTTTTTTTTGGGACACACGGTATAATTTTGATAATGATACCTACCTCCGAGTGTGCTCCAGGATTAAGTGTTTTGTTACAAGCCATACATTTCAGACATGCTCTGTGCCAGTCTTTTCCTAGTGACGTCTTCCTCTCAGCTGTAAAAAAAAAAACAAAAAAGAAAAGTTTTTGCATTACTTCATGACAAAATGGTTCCCTTTTTATTTAGTACAGATACATGAATATTTACCATATTTTTAAAAAGGGGGGCAATTTATTAAAGGTTATTTGTACAGTTATAATTTTCATTGCAAACTACAACACGTGCCACTCGAGCACCATGGTGCTCCACGCACCGAAAGGATCAATGTTTCAATAAGGACAAAGGGCGCACACCACTAAATAAACGCTCCATTGAAATACACGTAAAAGTACCACATCGCGCCCTCTGATTTGCACCCCGCGTGACAATATTTTGATACCATTTCCCTATAGAACACAACTGAAACTTTAAAAGAATTTACCATTTTTTATATAATTCTAGTACAGATTTTAAGAAAAAGGCATATCAACAGCGCCACCACTATTTCGAGCCGACGTGCATGCCTCATAGCCATTTTCGACCAGGGCCGGAAGTCGAGGGACTACTTTCTACACAGAATCGAATTTCAAAATTTTGTGATAATCTCAGCGATCATCAAGCTATACTCTTTCACTTTTATTATAATATACCACCCTCACTGGAAACCGGTCCCCAAAGGACTGCAAAATATCTCATACACGTTTTGTTATTTTACCGGAACTACCTACCATTCCCCCAAACGTGGAGTGATTTAGTGTTGTGCGCCCATCGAACACACTTGAAAACATTGTTTTTGATTTTT